>JZKD02S1763250.1:16438-40255 GCA_000966675.3 Picea glauca | reverse complement strand
AGGTCGAGTCTAGTCCAAGTCATGTAAGTGTATGAAGTGGCATGGGGTAAATATTTGGGCATGGGGTGCATGCGATAACAAGGAAATGTAGAGTCTTACCTGTGGGTTCTTTTATGGAGGGTGAGTTGCACCTTGTCATGGATGCACTTGTTTCCTATCTCATTCATTTCCATTTTATTCTTAGCTTTATTTATTTTGATATTTTTCTCTTGTGCTACAAGGGAATAGTTGAGGGCCACTGTCCTGGATTTATGACTAGAGGTGACAGTGTTATCCACAAACATTTCACGAAAATGAGAAGGTTGTCTTCTAATGAGACCCCCTTTCTCTTGGCTATGTTGCCAAGAGCCACTACCCTGGTTTGGTGACCAGATAGGTGGTAATGTCATACCACTACATGCCCAAGGTCATAATAGGTCAGCTCAAGATGAGACCTCCTATCCATCAACTAGTACCTTGAGTGTTTATGTTATCTTATGGGTCCCCTTTTCTTACTAAGAATATTTTCAGTGCTTTCTTGGGGATCCCTAGGCAAAGCATCTTGAAGGTTTCAACATTGGATTTTAACTCTTGATAGCTACTTTTAACCTATGGTCCTTTAGCCCCTTCTATTACACATTATTTTCATCACCCTTATGACCATTAATTATGTAAACCTATATGTTGCCTTCAGAAGGGTCTGTGACCTGAATTCTTGAAGAAAGAAGGGAGAAGGACTTTGCTTGAGAGAAGAAATTGGTTTTTCCTTTGTAAAAACCCTATTAAGGAGGATTTCCACAGGTTGCACTATATACAGGGTGAAAAAATGTCTGGTTTTCATAGGCTACACTGTAGCTAGGGTGAGGAAATGCCTGGTTTCCATAGGCTGCACTATAGCTAGGGTGAGGAAATTCCTGATTTCTGTAGGTTGTACTATAGATAGGGTGCAGAAATTCCTGTACATGGGAAAAATGAGTGTCTTCTCGATGCTTCTAGAAGGAGAAGATTCTATAGTGAGGTGGCCTTCGAATGGTTTGGATCTTACTTGCTTTCATGATTTAGTGGGATCATCCTAACCTCCTCACCTTATCCTTTTTATATTATAAAAGGAGAGGATCTCTCATGGAGAAAGTTAGCTTGATTGGGTTGAAAGTTCTTGAGATTATTAGAGGTTGTTTTGGCTTGAGATTGTTAGCTTGGTCAGAGTGGTTTTAAGCTTGGATTTGTTAAGATAGATTGTGAGTAGCTATTAGATCCATGGTCTCAAAATACTTGGAGCAAGAAGTTTGTGGGAAGCAAGGAACTGTTGGAAGGAACCTTACGACATCAAGGCATCAAGATGTAAAATCTCTTCCTATTATTTAATATAATACAGTGGTATATTTCTTTCCCATAGAATTATTCTTATTTTATTGCATAAATCCTTGATCATATGCATAGGTTGTCATTAAATATACTTTTACTTCTTTCACTTTGGTTGGTTTGTGTCTCACTGCAGAATCAATATCATAAGAGCACTAGAGTGAAACAGGAACGACAAAGACATAAGGAAGCAACACTTAAAGGTATGTCTCTCATCTTTTGTTCGGTAGTAAATGCAATGATTAGAGCCGAGGGAAAGTGACATATTATGTCTTGTATTGTTCTAGATCTAGGTAGATATAGGGGGATCAATTTGTGTCTACACTTAACTATTATCCCTATAACACCTTCTTTGCACGAGGTAAGGTACAACCCTTCCTAGTGTAGCCAATCCCAATTCCCAAAAAAGGAAAGGGGAGATGGAAGGAATAAATATGGAAATGATGAATCTTCAAAGATCCACCTAGTAGAAACCCATCCTAAAGGGAAATCAACTTACTAGGGCACTGTGTCACCCTTCCAAGTTTGAACGAGGAAAAGAGAATAATTCCTAGGAAAATGTCATGAAATGAAGAAGGATTCAATACAACATGTTCAAGTGCTTCAAAAATTAGAGTGATACATACCATGATACCCAGACTCATTCCTACTTCAGGACTAGGCCGGTGTGATGGATACTGTTGCTGGTGATATGTGGTCTGCACTGAATAAAAGAGGGGTCCTCCGGGGCCATGCTTAATTCATTCAACTCTCAACACTTCATGTCTAGGACATGTGGACCTCAAGACATGATCTCCTTAGTTATCCCTTGGCTAGGAGATAGTAGTATGGATTGGTTGGACCAAAATAATGTTGTCCTAGAATGTTATAATAAGGAATTTACTTTCTTGGATGAGGAAGGGAACTTAAGGACAATACAGAGAATTCCCAGGGTAGTAACCATCCGAGAAGTTACAACCTTGCAACTGAAGAAAATTTACAGGAAAGGGTGTCAAATATTTGCAGCACATATGGAAGAGACACCTAAAGACAAGGTGTCAAATATTGAAGATTATGTAGTCCTAAAAGAGTTTGAAGATGTATTTACCGAAATACCAGGATTACCACCCAAGAGAGATATTGATTTCTCCATCAATATGATGCCCGAAGAAACCCCAATATCAAAGACCCCTTACAGGATGAGTACACTAGAATTGAAGGAATTACAAATGCAACAGTGAAGAACTTATGAAGAAGGGGTATATATTCCCAAGTGTGTCACCTTGGGGTGCCCCAGTATTATTTGTGAAAAAAAGGGATGGAACATTGAGACTTTGCATTGACTTAAGGAATTTGAACAAGGTAATTGTGAAGAACAAGTATCCTTTTCCAAGGATAGATGTCCTCTATGATCAGCTGAAAGATGCAAAAATATTCTCTAACATTAATCTCAGATCAAACTATCATCATGTAAGAATTAAAGAAGAAGAAACCAATAAAATTACCTTCAGAACAAGGTATGGCCATTATGAGTTCACAGTGGTGCCATTTGGGTTGTCAAATGCACCCACTGTCTTCATGTGTCTAATGAATGGTATTTTCATAGAATACTTAGATAACTTTGTCATTGTATTTATGGATGACATTCTTATATATTCTAATTCTGAACAAGATAACGTGCAACACTTGGAAATGGTGTTACAACTATTGAGGGAGTATCAATTATATTCCAAATTGAGCAAGTGCTCATTCTATCAGAAGAACATTCATTATTTGGGCCATATCATTTCATAGGAAGGAATAAAAGTAGACCCAGAAAATATAAATGCCATTGAAGGGTGGCCAACACTAAGGAATGTCTCTGAGGTGAGATCATTCATGGGACTTGTAGGTTACTACAAAAGATTCGTTGAGGGATTCTCAAAGTTTTCACATCCAATCACTTTCTTGCAGAAGATGGGTGTGAAGTTTGAGAGGACATTGGATTGTGAAATAAGTTTCCAACATTTGAAGCATTTATTAACAAGTGATCCAATACTAAGGATTTCTGATCCAAATGAAGACTTCATTGTATGCACTAATGAATGTAAATAAGGGCTTGGTGGATTCCTAAGTCAGAATGGGTATGTGGTGTGCTATGAATCAATGAAATTAAAGGAGCATTAAAGGCACTATGCTACTCATGATTTGGAATTGGCATCCATAATGCATGCCTTGAATATGTGGAGGCACTACCTCATGGGAAAAATATTTGAGTTGAGGACAGACCATGGTGGTTTGAAATATTTATTTGGACATCCAACTCTAAATGCTAGGTAAAGAAGGTGTTTAGAATTCCTCCATGAATATGAATTTGATATAAACAATATAGAGGGGAAATATAACAGGGTGGTTGATGCACTCAGTAGAAGGGTGCATGAGATGCATGCTACAACCATTAGCAAGTAGTAATTAGATTTGAAAGACAAAATCTTAGAGGCTGCAAAATCAAATTTACCGTACATGGAAATAAAGACAAAATTACAACAAGTTATTTTTCAATAGAAAAGTGAAGAATATAGACTAGAAAAAGTTGAAATTCTCATGTACAAGGGAAAATTTTATGTGCCAAATTCTTAGGAATTGAAAAATATGATTTTAAAATAAATGCACAATGTGCCTTATGTTGGGAACCTAGGTTACCAGAAAATGATTGCAATTGTTAAGAGCCATTATTATGGGCTAGGTATAAAGAAAGAGGTTGTTTATTCTATTGCCAGGTGTTTGGAGTGTCAAAAGGTCAAGGTTGAGCATAAACACCTAGCTAGGTTACTACAACTATTTCCCATTCCTGAGTGGAAATGGGAAGTTGTAACAATGGATTTCATCACCAAACTACCCAAAACAAACAAGCAACATGATTCTATCATGGTAGTGGTGGATAAGCTTACTAAAGCTACCCATTTTATTCCAGTAAAGCTCACACACAAGGCATCCAACACTGCTGATATTTATATGAGAGAAATTGCTCGACTACATGGTATACCCAAGACAATGTGTTTGACAAAGATCCAAAATTTGTTTCATACTTTTGGAAAGGATTATTTAAGGGATTTAGAAAAAATATGAATTTTAGCATAGCTTATCATCCATAGTGATATGGGAAGACATAAAGGGTGAATCAGGTGATAGAATCCATGCTAAGGATGTATGTGATGGATAAACCATCCAAATGGGAGAATTATTTTCATTTGGTAGAGTTTTATTAAAACAATGGGTACCAAGCATCTCTAAAGATGATCCCATTTGAGGCACTTTATGGAAGAAAGTGAAACACAATAGTGAGCTGGGAAAACCCAACAAACAAAGTAGTGGTTGGGCCAGAACTACTCAGGGAAATGGAAGAGTAGATGATGAAAATAAAATAAAATTTAAAGGTTTCCCAGGACAGGAAGAAAGGCTATGCTGATAAGGGCATAACTCATAGGGAATAAAAAGTGGGTGACCATGTGTTCTTGAAAGTAAAATCCAAGAGAAGTTCCCTGAAGTTGGGAAAATTTTCAAAGCTGGCAGCATGTTACTATGGATCGTTTGAAATCCTAGAGAGGATTGGTCCTATAGAATATGTGACTTCCTTACCGGAATCAATGTGTATTCATAATGTATTTAATATATCATTGCTTAAAAATTATGTACCTGATGCTAATCATGTCATTGATTGGAATGTGATTCAGGTGGAGCAAGAGGGAGAATCTCAAGTGCATCAGGTTCACACATTAGACCAGAAGATAAAGTAACTTCAAAATCAATCCGTAGGGATAGTAAAGGTCCAATGGACCTGTTACGGTCCTAAATATGTAACTTAGGAGTACGATAATGTTCTGCGAGAAGAATACCCGCATATTTTTGAAGACTTTTGAAATTTTGGTTGTATATGTTTATATACTACTCTCACAACAATGCATAAATAAGGGGGATGGGAATGTGATACCCCTAGGCTGAACCCCAATTGTACATATAAATGTAAATATAATTATACATATAATATGATGAATTGATCGTACAAGGTATTTGGTTTAGTTCTGTGTGCATTGAGTTAGTGCGCAAGAATATCAGACCAAATAAGTGTGCACATTTTATAATGTATCACACACATGTGTAAGTGTTCCAGGATTGCACTAAATGAAGGGTACGCATCAACCAAAGTTTGCATACAATGGAGTAAGTGCATGGTTTTGGGGCCACAGTTCCTTTGTGTATATGTATTTTGAGGCCAGAGTGCCTGTGTGGTTATTAGGATGGAGAGCTAGATGTTAAATGGCTAGTGAGCCATCATTGTAAAATGTAATCAGATGCAAATTTTAATGAAAGAACATCATTGCTAAATAAAAACCATATAAACGAGTATGGGGGGATAAAATCCACTAGATAGGGAAAGGGGGCTAAGATTTAAGGATAAGGGGATAAACTAGGGGGGCTTAATCCCAAAGAAATATTATATTAATATTGCTTAATGTATAAAGTATGGATAATTATTTTATCCTAAGTTCTAAGGATGGGGACAAGTGGGCCCAAGGTAGTTATCAACTTGACAAGTGTCAAGTTGGAAATATGCATACATATAATTTGGAATTGATTCATTTTCATATCATTCTATCATCATTCCTTCACTCACTCAACTGACATATGTACCCTGCTATTATTATTCCTATACTTATACATGTACCCTACATGTACCTTGGTTAGCTTTGGAGATAGACTGAACAAGTGGGTTGTCAAGCCTGTAGGATATTGAAGAGGGGATTTTTTAGGCCCGTGAGCATTCTCTCTAGGAGAGAGAATTAATGGGAATTGATTTCCGAAGGTTCCAAAATTCAACTACAGGGCTTCGAGACTTCTTGTATGGCTTGTTGTTGAAGCCCCAGGAAGGAAGTGGGGAAGCCAAGGGACTATTGAGCAGGGAAGAGGCACACTTCTTGGGGTGGGACAAGCATGTGGGGAATGAGGGAATGTAGGTTGTTAGTTTGAGTTGGAACTTGTGACTGAGTTTCCTTCTCTCTGAGATACCTTAACCTGGTTAGGAATCCCTTACCCATGTGGAGTTTATCCTCAGTTTGGGGGTGATCCACTACTGACAGTTATGTGCAATGTGGTCTAAGGTTTGGAGGAATGTGGAAGGTCTGCACATAGTTGGTGTTCTTTTAATCAAATATAAGTGTCAGTTGTTTGTTAATTCATGTTCTGTGTAAATATTTATGCATTTGTTTTCATGGTTTTTTCCTTTGTATATTTCATGCGTATTTATGTTATTATTTTTTATGAATCGGTGCAATTGCAGAGTATTTTTATGATTTAAATTAGTATCAAAGTTTGAAATTTTAAGTGGCATAGCCCAGTTGGTCACTGGGGATGCTAAAATATTCCTCCCACATAGTTTTCTCACACTCCCATGTTGCATATTCAATACCGTAGTAGGTCCATTGAACCTTTACCGACCCTATTGATTTGTTCTTGAGTACTTTGACTCCGGTCCAAGATGTGTACTGGTTCCACTTAGAAATCCCCTTCAATCTCCAGCTAGATCATAGTCCAATCAATTATGTGGTTAGGGTCAGACACATATTTCTTTAATAATGACACATGAAAAACACTATGCACTCTCATGGATGCAGACAATGCTAACATGTATGCAATTGACCCTATCTTTTCTAATATTTTGGATGGCCCACACTATCTTGCTTCCAATTTTTGACAACAACCCAATATTATCGAACTTCTTTTCACTTTCACTTTTAGGAAAACATGTTCACCCACTTTAAAATCCCTTAAAGCTCTATTATTTTCTACAGATCTATTCTTCGTGTCCTAGKCAACTTTTAAATTATTCCCAATCTTTGACATCTACTCTTTCATTTCCATTAACAATTCCRGCCCAATGATAGCTCTATTTGTTGGGTTATACCAACTCACTGRTGTGTTACACTTCCTTSCATACAATGCTTCAAATGAGATCATTTTTAATGAGGCTTGATACCCATTATYGTMAAAAAATTCCACTAAGTGGATGTAGAATTCCCACTTTGATGGTTGGTCCATCACATACATTCTGAGCATGTCTTCAATTTTTATGTTCGTCCTCTMTGTTTGTCTATATAACTTTTGGTGATATGMTATACTRAGATTTAAATTTGTTCTAAATCCTTTGAAAAAATATTTCCAAAAATTGGATGTAAACTTTGGATCTYWTTCYGAAACAATTACCTTRGGCACTCCATGTAGCCTAACAACTTCCTTCATGTAAATCTTTGCAATGTTTGTTGCTTTGTGTGCAATATTTACAAGAATAAAATGTGCAAATTTTGTTAATYTATCCACCACCACCATGATGGAATCATGTTKCSTCATTKTTATGGGAAGCTTTGTAATAAAATCAATTGTAACCACTTTCCATTTCCACTCAAGAATGAGAAATGGTTGTAGTAGTCCCACTAGATGTYTATGCTCTGTCTTCAATTTTTGGCATTCTAGACACATGGATATGTAATTASCCACTTCCTTCTGCATTCCTAGMCAAAAGTATTGGCTTCTTACAAATKCAATTGTCTTATGATATCTTAGGTGCCCAACATATGRCACATTGTGCATTTCCCTCAACAACGCATTTTTCATCTCTCCAGAATTTGACACATATTTTTCCTTTGTACATGAGGATTCCATCCTTCAACTCATAATAATCAAATTTCTGTTGTAAATTTCCTTTCTATAATGTCTCTTTTATTTTTAAATATTGTTGATCTGAATTTCCAGCCTCTAAAATTTTGTCTTTTAAATCTATGTTGAACTTGATGATGGATGAAATATGCATTTCATGAGCTCTTCTGCTGAGTGCATTAGCCACCTAATTTTCCTTTCCTTTGATATGCTTAATTTCAAAGTCATATTCATTCAAAAAACTTATCCATATAGTTTGTATGGAATTTAAGGTTGGCTATCCAAACAAATGCTTCAGACCAGAGTGGTCTATCCTTATCTCAAATATTCTACCCATGAGTTAATGTCTCCACATTTTCAATGCATGTACAATGGATGATAATTCCAAGTCATGTGTAGCATAATTACTTTCATGCTCTTTTATTTTTCTAGACTCATAGAATACCACACGTTCTTTTTGACAGAGGACTTCATTGAGCTCTTTCTTGCATGCATCTACACACACTACAAAATATTCATCTGGATCTGCAATCTTTAATATGGGGGCACTTGTCAAAATGTATTTCTTTTGTTGAAAACTTTCTTCACATTTGGAAGTGCATTCAAATTTCACTCCCTTATTTTGCAAAGAAGTGATTGGGATTGCAATCTTTGAAAATCCTTTGATGAATCTTTGGTACTAACTAGAAAGACCCATAAATTATCTAAGCTCCTTCACATTCATTGGTGTTTTCCATCCTCTAATGTCCTTTATTTTCTCATGATCCACTGCTATCCCCTCTGCTGATACAATATGCCCCAAGTAGTGAATCTTCTTTTGATAAAATATGCACTTACTTAGCTTGGTATACAAATTATTCTTTCTCAAAACTTGCAGCACCATTCTCAAATAATTTTCATTATTTTAAAGTCTTTAATTATATGAGAATATCATCTAAGAAAACAATCACAAACTTTTCCAAGTACTCCTTGAACACTCCATTCATTAGGCACATTAAAATTGTTGGGGTATTTGATAGCCAAAATGGCACTACTATAAATTCATAATGACCATATCTTTTCCTGAATGTTTTCTTGTTGACGTCCTCTTCCTTTATCCTCACCCGATGATAACTTAATCTCAAGTCAATCTTGGAAAATATTCTTTCACCTTTTAGTTGATCAAATAAATCATCAATCTTTGGCAACAAATAATTTTTCTTTATGGTGACCTTATTTAGTTGCTTGAAATCAATGCATAGCCTTAAGGTTCTTTTCTCTTCTTTTTTCTTTAAGTATATGATAATATCATCTAAGAAAACAATCGCAAACTTGTCCAAGTACTCCTTGAACACTCCATTCATTAGCCACATTAAAACTGCTGGGGTATTTGATATCCAAAATGGCACTACTATAAATTCATAATGCCCATATCTTGTCCTGAATTTTTTATTGCCGATGTCCCATTCCTTTATCCCCACCTGATGATAACTTAATCTCAAGTCAATATTGGAAAATATTCTTGCACCTTTTAGCTGATCAAATAAATCATCAATCCTTGGCAACACATATTTGTTTTTTATGGTGACCTTATTTAGTTGTTTGAAATCAATGCATAGCCTTAAGGTTATTTTCCTCTTCCTTACAAAAAGAACAAAGGCTCCCCAAAGTGAAACTCTTGGGTGCATATACCCCTTCTCCAAAATTTCTTCAAGCTACATCTAAAACTCTTTCAATTATGGTGTGCCTATTATGTAAGGTGTATTGGACATTGGGGAAGCTCCTGGAAACAAATCAATGTCTCTCTTTGTGGGAAACCCTTGAATTTACCCAAAAACATCTTCAAAATCCCTCAAGATTGGATGGTCTTCAACACTTTCCAGTTTATCTCTGGTTGCCTCTTCCATATGGGATGCACAAATTTGACATCCTTTTTTGAAAATATTTTTCAGTTGCATGGCTGAAATTTCTCTAACAACTAAAACTCTCGAAATTCCTTGAATCTTTCTTTGTTGTCCATCCTCATCAAGACAATTTATTGTCTTGTTGTAATAGTCTAGGATGACATAGTGTTGTTCGAACCAATCAAATAGTCATATGAACCCAACGATATGATGTTCACATATACCTTTGTGCTAAGTCCATTCATGTATGTTAGACAATCTTTAACCAACTCATTTTTCTCTCTCTTAGCCCTTGTGGATAACTGAACTAACCAAGATTTATTATGCTTACTCCTTTGCAAGTGAAATATTTCAAAAATGTTAGAGTTTATGTAACTATAGATAGCTCTAGAATCAATTAAAATTTCTAAGGGATGATTATCAATCATACCTTCCACTTCAATCATGGGGGATTGATGCTCTACTTGTTTGTTGTCCAAGGATGCATAAATCCTTGGCATTATTCTTCCCATACCTTCAATTTTTTCAGCCTCTTGAATGTTTTGAATAGTCCTCATTCTTTCTCCCCTGTGATGGAAATCCCTATACAAGTGATTTACCTCACATCCCCAACATTGTACAAGTTGTTTCCTTGGCATTTTCCCAAATGAATCTATTGTCTTGAGATAATTTTGAGTTGATTGTCCTTGTTGTTTTTATCGGGATTTTTTTCTTGAAAAAGGGTGGCTTAAAACCTTTCTTCCTTTTCTGTTTCTTACCCTTCGTATTTTCATTCCAAGATTTTTGGAAGACTGCCCTCCCTCTACTCTACTCATAAAGATGCTTTTTTATCCTTCTGGCCTCTTCCAAAGTCCCGGGGTTATCATATTGTATTTGTTCACTGTCGAAGGAGAGTAACGCACTTATAAACCTTTGGATTTTTACCTTCTCATCCTTTATGAAGTCCACATACTTCAACAACTCAAAGAATCTCTTCTCATACTCATTCATTGTCTTGCTTCTAAATTTGAGTTGAAAGAACTCTTTCATATTCCTCTCATAGTAATACTCTGATAAATATTTCTCTTGAAAATATCCTTTGAACTTCCTCCATGATACCTTCCTCTCATAAATATGTTTTTCTTGCTTAAGTTGATCCCTCCACATGGTTTCATTTCCTTGCAAGTGGTAGGTTTCAATTCTTGTTTCCACCCTAGAGGGATAATCATGTAGTTGGAAATATTTATTCATTTCCAACAGGAAATATTTGGCCTCTTCTTCCTTCCTATGCTCACCATTGAATGTAGGTGTCTTGATTTTCCTGAGTTCACCTTGCAGGATGTCTCCCTCAGACCTTCTCCCATGTCTCATCACAAGGGACACACTTGGGATGCTCCTTGGCCTTGAACTTGCATGAGATATCCTAGTGTATTTCCATGGAGAATGATGGTATCTTCTCATGATTCTTGACTTCTTGTCATTCCCATGATCATACCTTATGCTATGGGATTTGGATGTTGTCACATGTCTAGCACTAGCTTCTTGCTTTGTATCAAAGTCTTTATTGGCTTGCCTCTACAACATGTTCAATATTTGAAGTATCTCTTCCTAATCCTTCATAATCTTCTCATTATCTTCCCTATAAATATGCACTTCTCTCTCTAGGATTCTCATATTCAAAGGATCCTACATATCTCTTCCTCCATTATACTATGTATCAACATTTCCTATACTGAGATGTGGCACTCTGAATTCCTCTTCATGATTGTAGGACCCTTGGGTATATTCCATGGATATATTTCTATTAAAGGAACTAAAATAACTTCCTATACCTCTAAATTATGAAAGAAATGTTCATGCAAAAAAATTTTTGTTAGACAAAAATATATACATACACAATTATGGAAAATAATACATAAATTTTTCTACCCTTTAATGCCACCAGTCATCTTCTTCTGAGTTGACTGTAACTTTACTACCTAGATCAATTTTATAGGTTCATAAATAGATTCTCCCATATAATATATTTACAATGACTTATTTTTTCTCAATTCTGAGCTCTGAGAAGAAAGTTATAGTCATTTGAATATGGATAATTTACTCCTTTTGCACCCTTTTCTCCTAGGTGCAATTAATCTCAGACACCAATTTCTGTCACTTGTAGAAGTAAATATGTCAAGAACTAGGGAAAAATTTGTATGAGACATAGATAAAAATAATGATGAGGAATTCATAACAACTCTCATATTGTCAATTTGATTCCATAGAAAACAAATGCAACAATATGGAAACGACAACGTTGTCCCCTTTTTACCCATTTTTCCAGACTTTAGCCAAACTAGTTATCTCCCAAACTTTACACTTATGGAAATACTTCACTAAATCAAATTTGTCTAGATTTATGAGTATACAAAATGTCAAGTCCATAAATTT
The DNA here is from genome assembly GCA_000966675.3 of Picea glauca. Lineage (NCBI taxonomy): Eukaryota > Viridiplantae > Streptophyta > Pinopsida > Pinales > Pinaceae > Picea > Picea glauca. The sequence continues at coordinate 27,950 of JZKD02S1763250.1, read as the reverse complement.
TTCCATTTTTTCCTTCTGAGGACCCTTTTCCTCCTCTGAAAATCCCCAAAATCACCAAAATGTGGCTCAAAATAGTGGATTTTTCCCTATTTCAGCATCCCCATTCCAACCCCTTTAGAATTTATTCAATTCTTTCATGGGTTATTTCCATGTCTAGTTTTTGGAATCTCCAAGAATTTCATCTTAATTTGGACCTTTGCTAATGATCTGGACCCAGATCTTCAAAAACCATTATTTTGCATTTTATGAAAAATCTAAGAAGATATGGACATTGACCCTCTCTAGAACTTTTATAGATCTCCTTACTGTGGAAAAAACCTATAAGTTTCACTTCAATCCAAGTTAACATTCTCTAGTTATTTCCAAACCAAGAAAATGGATCCAAAAGTTTTTAAGACTAGGACAATGTTTCCTACGTGGCATCCTTGTTGACATGGTTGATGATGTGGAATTCAAGGTCCACATGGCACCATGAGGTGATTCCATGTCACCTTCTAGGTCACCCTATATTTTCCCCATAGGCCTTCATCACTTTCTTCCTCTTCCTTGACCACAACTAAATAGGTACCTTCCATACCTATCATCCTCTAGCAAAGGAATTTTCGGAGGGAGGGGGCAAAGTGTTACGTCCAAAACATCTAGCAAGGTTATATCAACTAGAGGTGAAAATATCAAAAGAAAGTTTTGTAGGAACATGGAATTATTTCTTTCTAAAGGAGGATCATGTTCCTATGATGATGATAGCATAAGTGACGTCAAGGTTCCCTTGAGGTACAAATGTCTTTCTAGTGAGATGATGGGAACCAAATGGACTTCCTCAGTTGAACACTGAATTCCATTTCGATGAGAGGATGTATCACATGCTCCATCGTCCATACATGTTCTGAGTCTATTCTCTATGGATGGCATAAAGGTGAAAAATGGAGGACTTATTGAATTGATGGAGTATGTTGGACCATGCTACAACTAAGGAGATTGGTTGAGGATAGTCTGATATATGCCAAGTATATAGAGATATGAATTCACTGCAAATTATATATATCTAAAAGAAAACAATCATAATAAAGGAGAGATGATGTATATTGATGGAAGGCCAAAGATGTTGGGGAATATTGCATGGCTTATAAACAATACAAGACTCAAGACAACAAGAAAGAAACCCAATTATATATTTGAGGGGCGTGAAGGAAATCAAATATTCATATGTGCAGTTAAAACAATAGTTGAAGAAAAAGAGTTGTTAGATGATTACGATTTGAATCAAATCGATAGAGGCACTACTAATATGGGGGTAAATATGTTCTTCTAGTATACCCAACATGTAATTAATGTTTTCCTTTTTGTATCTTTAACATAATTTTAATAGCTCATTTTTCTTATATGATTTTCTAGCATTCTAAAATTTTCTTATATTGTGGTAGGGTGGTTGTGTGAAGGCATCGACTATATCGCAATGAGTATACCAATGATTTTCATATCAATTATTGTTGAAAATAATTTAATTAACCTATTTATTTGTTGAAGTAGGAAAACAAACTGCGATAGCATGATGATCTGGGTGATGAAATATTTGATTCCATCAACCCAATGGAAACAATTAGAAATGACTTAATAAAGGAAAACAAGGAAACCATTGAATTGGCTAGGTGTAGTCTAACTATAGAGGAGGCCAGAGAAAGGATCAGAATTTTAGTGCACGATATAGAATAATATGGGGTAAGTGTGATTTAAAAAAAAAAATGTTTCTGACATATATTATTTTATAAAATTTTGTTTGATACTTTCATATGAGAAATACTCAAATGTTTTCTTTCTATCGACATTTTTGGATTTTATGGGACAACCTGGTGATGGGGACCCTACTAGTAGCAGTGATGCACTAACCCCACAATGTCCTAACGCGAAACACATACCCACAAGTTGTTGGAATACTGAGAGTGGGGGGTGAATTAGTATGAGCACTTTATTATCACTTTTTAACAACAATATATAATCATTAATTTCAGCAGTAGTGTATCATCAATGTATCATGAGCATGATAGATCAATAGAACATACTAGACATCCACAGAAACACAGTACACCCGAATTTACGTGGAAACCCAAATGGGAGAAAAACACATAATGTCTTTCTTATATATCAAAAGAATACATTCATTGGAAGTACCAGGTTCCCAATTCTCCAGACACAACTGTAAGGAGGATAAGACCCCCCTATTTACGGGCTCCAACTTGAAGGAATCTACAACTCCATGAATTTTCTGGCTCCAACTAGAAGGAGGCTATAACCCCCTAATTCTCAGGCTCCATCTTGAAGGAAGATCCAACTCCTCGAGTTCTCTGGCACTAACCAGAAGGAAGCTACAATCCCCTTTCCTTGCCTCAACCTGCCACCCTGAAATACAAGTGTATACCAAACTGTCACTACCATAATCACTGTCGCTGTCACTGTTACTGTCACTGCCACTGCCACTTTCACTGTCACTTCCACTTTCACTATCATTGTCACATCAACTTGTCATTGTCACTGTACCATCAACCTGTACCATACCATGCATCAATTGTTTACCAACACGTGTAGTATTACATGCATCAATCATGTACCATAAGATATACCAAATGTAAATACCATAACATCAATGATGAGTATCCAATCATGTATCAATCATGTACCATGTACTAGAGAATAAATCATAAATAAAACCTCTACCATATACCATAGCATCAATCATGTATAAACTTGTACAACATTATCAATGAAGTGCCTCATGTGCCTCAAGCATATCCCACCATAAACCAAGTGTATACCTCAATCATATACCAACATCTCACAGATATGTCATACACCAAAACAAATTTAAGAGTATGCCTCACTCAAACATGTAGCCAAGATGTACCTCAATCAAGTGCCAATGCCTCACCAATATACCAAGAAAGTCTCAAGCAAGTACCATAGCCAAACTCAACACGTATGTCTCAAATCATACACATAAACATACATGTAGTCATGTAGCTAATATAATATAATATTTTATAGAGTTGTAGCCATCCAAATGTAAATACCATAACATCAATGATGAGTATCCAATCATGTATCAATCATGTACCATGTACTAGAGCATCAATCATAAATAAAACATGTACCATATACCATAACATAAATCATTTATAAACTTGTATAACATCATCAATGAAGTGCCTCATGTGCCTCCAGCATATCCCACCATAAACCAAGTGTATACCTCAACTGTATACCAACATCTCAAAGATATGCCATATACCAAATCATATGTAAGAGTATGCCTCACTCAAACATGTAGCCAAGATGTACCTCAGTCAAGTGCCAATGCCTCACCAATATACCAAGCAAGTCTCAAGCATGTACCATAGCCAAACCGAACAAGTAACCCTCAAATCATACACATAAACATACATTTAGTCATGTAGCTAACCTGATATAAGATTTTATATACCTGTAGCCATTCATCAGTCTTCAAGAACCTGACACTAGCATACTCCAAAAAACTGTCTTGTCCTCATGGGAATAAGACCTTATGTCATGTGGGGCCTCATGTGACAGGGACTAGGCGACCTATGGGGCTGCCTCATGGGACATTAGTTGTCTAACCTATGGAGGTAAGCCAAATTAAGGTTTCCTCATAAATTCCCACTCTCCTTTGCAACCCTGAAACTCCCGCACTTCTCACTCTTCGCTACCTCAGATTTCATTGTCACAGACTTTCCAATAGATCACTAGTTCACTAGAATATATTCAATAAAATATGTGAGTGAATGTGCTTGTGAATGACCTCTTGAGGTGTATTTATACTTTTTCCAAGTAACCTCTCTCCTTAATATTAGGGGCTTATTTAGTTTCTTGTTACAACCAATTTACCCTTTCATTAATTGACTTGTAACTAACTAGGGTTTTCTTGACCATTCTTTGGGGCTTCTAACTTCACAAGGCCATAACTTCTCAACCGTGAGGAACCACATGGCGTACCACCTATCACCAGAAACGAAATGAAAACGACTATCCATCCATGGGTGAGTTACCTACATTTACACCATCCTTAATGATCTTTTTCCTTGATCAAATTTGGGTTCCATAATCATACCTTTGGGGCTACCCGACTTCTTCAAGGGTTGTCATCAATGAAAACCAATCTTTCAACAATATCCCCCTTTGTTATTGATGGAGACACCGATGGCATGATAACACTCATGCTCCTGCTCATGCTCCCCTTGTCTTCATGCATCTATTGTTTCTCTCTGTTTCCATGCCTTTGTTCTCTCTCTCCCCCTTTGACACCAATGAAAAAGGGTAATTCTCCTTGGGGATGTTCGATCCCCATGGATACAATACTTTTCTTTCTCTTCATGGTGATTCCTCATGTAAATCTATGGTGTATATGATAGGAATTCAAAATATTGTGTACTTATATTCTTCATGACTTCTACTTCTCTCTCCTTGTCATTCTATGCCCGATGTTGTGTGGATCATTGTGGGGGAGAAACTACTCCAAGTTTCTATCAAATATACTCAAAGGTCTCCCTCGAAATAGGTTTGGTGAATATATATACAATTTTCTCTTTTGTCCCAATGTACTCTAGCTTGATGTTCTTCTCTGTATCTTGTTCCCATAGAAAGTGATACTTGATTGGAATGTGTTTCATCTTGGAATGCATCATTGGATTCTTGGAGATATTGATGGCACTAGTGTTTTCACAGAGTATTGAAATGGGCTCATCATACTTCACTTGTAAATCCCGCAAGGTGTGCTTCATCCAGAGAACGTGAGTGCAAAAATTTGTTGCTGCAATATATTCTACTTCTTTTGTGGACAAAGATACCAATGATTGTTTCTTTCTCAACCATGATACCAAAAACTCACCCAAGTATAAGTATACTCCACTTGTACTTCTTCTATCGTCAATGTTACCTTCCCAATATACATTTGTATAGGAGACCAAATATATTTAATTCCCTTCTGGATACCATAGTCCAAAATATTTTGTTTCTTTGAGATATCTGAATATTCTCTTTACTACCATAACATGTGTTTCTTTCGGTGTTGCTTGAAATATCACAACTTATCCAACTAATTGCATCACATTTGGTCTTGATGTTGTCACATAGATTAATATTCCAATCATTGATCTATAGAGTCTCTGATATGCATCCTTAGATTCATCATCCTTGCTCAACTTACAATTGGTCTGCCTAGGATTACTTACTGGTTTACAATATTCCATTCCAAATTTCTTTAGCATTTCTATGATGTACTTGGTTTGGGATATGAAAATACCTTTATCACACTGACATATCTATAATCCCAAAAAGAAATTCAAATAACTAAGAAAATATATTTCAAAATCATTATGCATGTCTTTTGAAAATTTATGACTCATCCTATCATCATTGCTCCAAAATATAATATCATCTACATAAACTTAAATTATCAATATATTTGTTCGACCCACTATTATGTAGAGATTGTTGTTTGCATTTCCATCCCTGAATCCTTGTTTCTATAGATACATGTCCAATCTTGAATACCATGCTCTAGGGGCCTGCTTGAGTCCATATAATTCTTTCTTCAACCTACAAACATAATCTTCCTTTTTTATAGTAGAAACCCTTTAGGTTGTTTTATGTAGAATTCTTCTTCTAATTCTCCATTTAGAAAAGATGATTTAACACCCATATGATACACCTTGATTTTTTTTTAACATGCATAGGCTAAGATCAATCTGATTGCTTCCATCCTAGAAAATGGGGCAAAGGTCTCTTCAAAATCTATTCCTTCAATCTGAGTGTATCCTTTGCATACTAACATTGCTTTGTTTCTAGTTACCTGTCCATCCTCGTTCAATTTGTTTCGAAAAACCCACTTTGTACCAATGATGTTTTTGTTCTTTGGTCTTAGAACCGGTTCCCATGTGTCAATATTCTCTATATGAACCAATTCTTCATCCATAGCCTTGATCTAGTGTACATATTTGTTGGCCTCTTCAAAACTACTTGGTTCAATTGCAGATAAAAATGTTAGATGCCTTTGTTCTGGTGAACGTATTCTTCTTTGGGTTTCAACTCCTGCATCTTTATTCCCAATAATCTATTATTGGGAGGTACTGCTGCTCATATTCCTCTTGCTATTCTTTTGGATACTCTTCATCTTATTCTACTACTTCTTCTTCTTTTATACCTTCTTCATCATCCCACTCTTCCAAATCTTTGCTTCTTTCTTCATTGTTTCGTTCACCTATTTCATCAATTATTACATTGGTGCTTTCCACTATTTTGTTGATTCTTAGACTAAAGCATTTATATTCTTTTATTTTTCTTGAATACCCAACCAGTATGCCCTTATCAACTTATGAGTCAAATTTTCCAATCCTTCCATCTTCTTGATATAACATTTTCTTCCAAATACTCTGAAATGATTTATATTTGTTGGTATTCCTTTCCATAACTTGTAGGGAGTCTTATCACTATTAATTCAAAGAATTATTCTATTCAGGATATGAACCATTTTATGTACTTCCTGTGCCCAAAAAATGTCACTCAACTTGGAATCTTTCAACATAGTTTTGTCCATTTCATGTACTATTATGTTCTTCCTTTCGACAATTCCATTTTGCTGAGGTGTCCTAGCTGCTGAGAACTGCCTTTTTATTCCATGTTCATCGGAGAAGTCCATGAATTCCTTTGATGTAAATTATCCTCCATTTTCTGATCTCAAAGACTTGATTTTCAATTCCATATCAGTTTCAACCATCTCTTTGTATATCTTTAAGTGTTCAAATGCCTCTGACTCCTTCATGAGAAAGAAAAATGCAATCATTCTTTTGTAGTCACCAACTAGTAGCATAAAGTACTATTCACCATTTAATCCCTTCATTCTTGTTGTTCCATATAGGTTAGGGTGTACGATCTCTGATGGTTTTGTTGAGGAGAACTCTTTTGATTTGAACATGGTCTTGGTTGTTTTTCCTTGTAGATAATATTCACATAGACTATTTGTTGGCTTTGAAATACCGAGCATTTCTTTCACTGCTTCCTTTCTGTTGATTTTGACAAGGTTATCAAAGTTCATGTGACCAATTCTTTTGTGCTAGAGCCAAATTTCATTTTCCTTTTCTAAGCAACATATTTCCTATTGGACACAATGACCACAATGAATGAGGGCGGGGGGTGAATCAGTGTGAGGCTATTTATACACTTCTTACAAAACTTTAATTAGAAATCACCATTCACAACATCATTACTTATTACTTCCATTCACACTTAGTTTCTTTCATGTAAACATATCTCAACAACATACATCAACAATAAAAAACTATGAACCATCACAATAATGAACACAAGGAACACCAGATATATGTGTAAGTGTTTTGTATTATGTGTTATAGGAGTCTACAATCTCGTGGGTTTATCAGCACCAACTGAAAATAGCACCAAGTCTCACTACAAGACCCAACTTGGAGATCTCAACACCAACTGAGAAGAGGAATCCAACCCTCAAGTTACAAGACCCAACTTGTAGACATAATCCAATCTGTCAACAGGCTCATGACCTATCTATACTTCAACCCGCATATGTACATGAAATTCCTATATTGTATCATATGTATGTATGCATCCTTCCCTCTGAAAACCTGCATACACCTTCATAAAACTATGTCATTCATACTTCTGCACTTCTAAAAATTTCCTACCTCTGTCACATCCATTTACAACCTATCACTTCACCCACTCTGTCACTGCAACCAACCTTTCACTTCCCAACCTGTACCATTCCAACAACAAAAAAATATACACCATCCAACAACCTATGCATGTCCCTCATGCATACATCATCACATAACATAGATATCCCTTAACCATATCAGAACTGAACCACTCAATCAACCAGCCAACATCTACCATATCCAAACATCATAAAACCCATACAAAGAATGCATCAATAATTCACCATACCATGAATAAATATAAACATCAAGACAACATATAACCATACCAAAAATTTTGTAGCATATTTGAACCTATAGAATGATATCCTGGAACTTGCTTCAGACTTCAGAAACCTGGGAGTAGCATCTACTCAACATTTTCTCATCCTTTTCAATATACGTGACCTGTGCTTATTCAACATGCATATGTATGTACCTTGGTCTTCTGCAACCTGTGTATGTACACACCCTAGCCTATTGCATCCCGTGTACAACTTCAAAAAAATAGGGGTTTTTGAACCTCTGGAACTTTCTCCATCAAACGTACTTTCTACCTCAGACTTATAGAACTTATGATGCATCCATGAGTACCTGAAATTAACCTTTCACTAAAAATAGATCTTCAACATATTCAAAAGATTCATTATCATAAGAGACCCTTTCTCTCTTATTTATACTTCTCCAAGTAGCTTCCTCTAGGGGTTATCTCCTAACCAACTTAACACAACTTCCTTCTTTTGGGGCTAACCCACTTCTAACCACTTTGTCCACTTACAACCATTTTATCCACAAAAATTAATCTCTCCACTTCTAGTTGCAACTAACTTATTTTTAATTGTTTTCTTGTTGCAACCAATTAACCCATGACTAACCACTTTGACTGGTCAACTTCTTCTAGGAGCTTCTAGAATAATTTGACTTCTTTGACCTTCTAGGGGATTCTAGATAACTCATGAGGCTTCTCCAGCTTCACATGGCCATAACTCACTAACCGTGAGGAATTATGTGACATTACACATATCACCAGAAACGACATGAAGAGCACTATCCATAGAGAATAGTCTCACTTGTACATTCACCAATATGAATTACATTATTCCTCAACCCAACTTGGGTTCCTTAACCACACATCTAGGATGACTCAACCACTTAACCATTTGGACTTCGCAAAGCATCTCCCCTAAGGGATATCACCATAAGGGGACCACTTTGGAGTTCATACGTTTGTGACTTCCTATCAACCATGACAAGACATCCATGATACAATGATACAACAATGATCAACCTTTACATCAATGACAACACATCACTATGACACCTCATGAAATCAACCCTATGACATCAAATACATCCATGAATGCATGATCCAACAATAAATACATAAATGATATTACTATGAAAATAATTGACATCAACCCTTTGAAATCAATCCTTTGACATTAATGACAATACAATACAACAATATCCCCCTTTGGAATTGATGGAAACATCAACATTGAGGTCAACACCAATCATTGATGGAAACACTTGAAAATGAAAATGTTCATGTTGCCTCTATGATCATCGCTCCTCATCAAGTCTCATCTTTCCACATCAATGTGACAATATGTCCCCCTTTAGAATCAATGGAAAAGGGTATATCTCTTTGGGGTTGATTCCTCTGACTGAACTGTCCATGAGGTTGCTCCCTCTAGCTGCATTTTCCTGTGGGATGCTCTCCATTATCTGATTAATCTCTCCCCCTTTGACAAGGGAAATCACTCTAATGAAATGCTAGTAACATGGATGTGAATCATCTCTATCATCTCTCCACCTAGAATCATACATCTGTAAACAATCATAGGGAGAAGAATAAATCCACCTGTGAGTATGGATCCCCCTATCTTCTTTGCAATAAGAACAATATGATACCACTACAATCTGCAAATGTTACTGCTCAACCGAAACATAGATCAACTTCTCAAGAATGATCTTCTCTTTCTATGACGATCCTTGGACCTGTCCATGCATCAATCATATAAAATCATGCCATACCATACATGAAGTGTATGTCAATCATACATATTATCTCATGCATCAATTATGAAGAAACATATATGTCAATATTGAATCATGAACAAACCATCAACCATGTACATTATGCGCCATGCCACATGCCAACGATGCACATCAAAACAATACCATATACCATAGTGAAGTGCATTGACCATATGCCAAGAATATGTGCCAAATGTGTACAAATCATATATCAGGATCATCAACAAGTGCCTCTATCAATGTACCAATAAAATCATCAACCATTCAACATGCCAACCATGTGCCTCAAACAAGTGTCATATCACACATGATATGCATCTATCATAAACCAAGTGACACAATCCAAGAAAATGTTTCTCAACCATCAAGCATCAATCCTGTACCATATATCATCAACAAGTGCATCAACTATGCACCAAACATGTATCACCATCAGTACCAAGCAAGTGCATCAACAATGCACCATGTTCTAATGATACTAATAAAAAGTTACTCAAATAATGTATCAAGTCTATACCAATCATGCATCAAGCTATGACTCATCAATCATGTACAACATCAACTCATCAACTACATGTCCCAATATGTAGCTCAACCGTATGCCAAATACATGCACCAAGACATCCAAAAAATAGGCTTCTAACAATACATCACAAGATATTTCAATGGAGCTCACATATGTACCAACCATGTACTATAAAATATATTCCTCAAAACCATTCACTACAACAAGTACTAAGCAACCAATAGTACCTATAAACATGCACCAAGAGTGTTCCTACGTTCTCCAACACCTCATATGTGAAAGGAGTGGGGAACGGGTCATGTAGGCATGCATCATTCATCTTACTCAGGTCGACACATATCCTTATCTCTCCTTTCTTTTTCTCCTAAACTACCATAGGGATTACCCATTCATATTCCTCCACAGGTTCTATGATTCCAGCCTCCAACATTCTATCAATTTCAGCTTTGAATTTTTTTCTTATAGATAGGATTTAGTCTATATGGTCTCTGTCTGATTGGTCTTGCCTAAGATCTGAGAGGTATCTTCATTTCCATTAGCTCTCCTTCTATGATTTTAATTTCTGTGAATATTGTTGGGAACAAGTCGTTGTACTTGCGTAGTAACTCTGTTATGCTATCCACTGTTTTCTCATCCTAGTAGTCTCCAATGCTGGCCATTTTTGGATTCACAACTATCCCAATGTTGAATTTCTTCACCTTGATCAGCACAACAAATACTTCAGATTCCAGAGGTGGACCTTCCACTTCTCTTTCTCCTTCAAATTCTGCAATCTGAATGTTTCACGGGTCGTCTTCATCTAGTGCTTCTTCCTACACCTAGTAGCATGACAATAGTTCTTTTATTGTCTGTCTGTTCTATTGTTGGTCTTCTGTCATGAGTTAAAATACTATTTCTTTAATGAATATCGCCCCTCTGATTTGTTTAAGTGTTGAATCTATGTTGGAGTTCTCATGTTCAAATGAGAAAGTGATTGTAAAATTATGTTGTAATACTGTCCAATTTGTAGTTCCTCCATGCAATTCCTAGTCTGTACAACAATTTGCTAGAATCCATTCTAATGTATGAAAAAATGATGAGGCCATTCCTCTGGTGGTGTCATCCTCCATAGCGTTTTTCACTTCTCCAAGTGTTTTTCTGGTGTCCCTTGTCCATCATATTTCTTTAGTTGGTTGTTTCCCCATTCTGCGCCAAACTTGATGCGCAATAAACA
>JZKD02S1763249.1:666396-678732 GCA_000966675.3 Picea glauca | reverse complement strand
GTGAAGTCGACAACTTCCTCCTCATACCCCATTCTACCTTCCATGTGGTCACCCTATTTCCACCCTGGCTGACCCCATCTTCACTCATCGTACCAAATGATCAAGTCGTATAGTATCCATCACTTACAGACTCACTTCTCTTAACTCGAATATTGAATACCGACCAGCAAAGAAAGTCCAATGGCAAAAAAACGAGTTTTAGGGTTTTAAAATATACATCAATGAGTAAAAAAAAAAATTACGTCTTTCTCGGCTTTGAGAAGAGTTTTAGGGTTTTAAAATATATATCAATGAGTTATGAGATTAGTTTCCATCGCCAAGCCAGGGTGGGAATTTGTTGATAATGAGCTGAAGAAAAAGTGAATTACAAAAGGCAAGCTAGGGATAGCAATTTGTCTACATGAAGAAAAACCATGTTTGTTTTTATTCTTTATTCTGTGTTTCATTTTCACTTCTCATAAATTTATAAATTTTGTATTTCATGTTTTCAATGTTTATCAATATACACGAAGCAGCTTTCAATGTGGCAGTGCTAATAAATTAACATATGAAAGCTCATATTCACAGAGATTGTAGAGAGGATCGGAGGGTTCGTGGCCTCTTTTAATTTATATTCACACAAATGATCGCCTATGCATAACAAGCTGCGCTCCGTGTTGCGGGCGAATTGTGAAATTTTGAGCAGGCGCATGGGTATACGCAGGGGAAAGAGCAAAAGAAAACCGTTGCAACATCATAGCCAAAACCACCTTGGCTTCGACCGTGGAGAAATTCATACCCACGCAGATTCTCGGTCCTAATCCAAAAGGCATAAACGCCATCGGATGTTTAACGGCCTTGGAAACTCCCTCAGAAAATCGTCGTGGGTTAAACTCTTTTGCATCTTTCCCCCACAGATCTTTGTCATGGTGAACTGCAGCGATTGGAATTGTAATTTCAGTACCTTTTGGAAGAGTGAGGTTTCCCAGCTTCATCGTTTTGCAAGTCCTCCGAACCATTAAGGGTAATGGTGGATAAAGCCTCAAGACCTCGTGAAGAACCATATTTACCTATATTGCACATGAACAATGAATTAGCAATTGACATAGTCGTTTTAAATTACTTCATCAATTAATGCTCAACAATGCAGGCGAGATTGCTCTCTAATGATATATGAATTCAACTGCTTTGATTCTTACTGTTTTCAGGCGACCCAGAACCTCGGCATTGGGAGCTGCATTGTTACAGAAGCTCAGCACTTCCTTTCTGGCCAGTTCTTGCCAGTCAGTATGCATGGCAAGGAGAATGACAGTCCAAGCCAGTAAAATGGATGTTGTCTCATGTCCAGCCACGAAGAAAGTCTTGCATTCATCGATCATATCTTGAAAAGACATACTCAAATGCTTCTTCTCTTCATCCTTGTTGGCTGCCATCATCAAGCTAAGAAGATCTTTCCCGTAGGGGCTCTCAACTTTTCCCAAAGTCGAATTTTTTTTGCGGTTTGTAATTATCTGCCTCAGTGATCTCTGAATTTCTCGGTCTAGCCTTCGACCTTTCAAGTTACTTCTGGTGGGTAAAAACCTAGAACGAAATGGCCTTTCAAGTTACTTCTGATGGGTAAAAACCTAGAACGAAATAGCCCATTTATGAGCCTCATGAAATATACTAAATGGAAAGATGAAACAGTACTGTTTTGCATTGAACAGTTTTGAACCTGTACAAAAGTCAGAACACAATTCATATGCTGTTCACATGGCGATCAATATGCAGGCAGCCTGCAGAGTTTTTAAGACTGTAGCAGGTGGTATATATACAGTTGAATATATCCCAATATATATTAAGACAATTTTACGATATATATATATCAGCTATAGCAATCTTAAAGACTCTGTCGCAGGCTGCATATTGATTGCATGATAACAGTTCATATCAGAAGTAGCAATCTTAAAGACTCTGTCGCAAGCTGCATATTGATTGCATGATAGCAGTTCATATCAAAAGTTTTGAAAAGTATAAGATATATATTTTTTTGATAATTTTGGAAGTGACACACTTTGCGGGTAAACTATTCTTATTAAAATATAGCTAGCTGGAAACTTGAGGAAGGGAGTTATAATAAGAAAGATGATTTTCCTATTGAAATTTGATATGTGAACACAACCTCTGATACAGAAAAGATAAAATACTCTCATTAAAATATAACTCAAACCATGTGAGAACAACCTCTTTTACAGAAAAGATAAAATACTCTCATTAAAATATAACTCAAACCATGTGAACACAACCTCTGATACAGACAAGATTTTTCAGAAGGAAGCGATGTATTTATTACCTGTAACCTGGAATACTGAACTTACGGAAGCTTTCAGCAACGAGAATTGCTTGCTCCGTCTGCAGGTTAAAGATGTGCTTTCCTTCCAAGTAGCTACTACCGAAAGCAGTTCTGGCAATGACATCGGCAGTGAGATTCCGGAATTCTTCGACTACCTCTATCTCCTGTAGTCCAGAAGAGATTGATTGGTCCCATTTGTCTAACAGATTGGCTGCGCTGTTCACAACCACTGGCACCATAGACTGTCAGAGAGAAAAAGAGTGATGTTAACGCTAGATTCCGCCACAATATTCATGTTCATCCAAGCCCCCAACATTTTCTGACTTCACGGAAATCAACCACGGATTATTTGTCAGATAAATATCTGAGAAGCATTGCTTTTCTTCACTATTTTAGTGTAACCATCCTAGTTTTCAGAATAGTGTCGAAGCATTTATGTTTTATATCATTTTGAAATCGGTCACTTTTCAATACAGTAATATAAAAGTTTTATTTTTTGGTAATTTTTTCAGTTTGATTTTGTTCTAAATCTGATGATGAATGGTTGGATTTGTAGATTTGAGTAGCTAAGTTTGTATAATTCGAGTGTCCCAGGGTTTTTCAGCAGGTTGAATTCATTTATGCATTCCAAAATGCAATTTAAACAACAGAAAATAGTGATTTTGTCCAAATTTACTCCGATCAAAAAACCCAAAAGGTAGAAGATTTAGCCAAAGCCCTTTTCAACCAGCAAGTAAACATAGATTAGAAAAATAAATAGTGAAATAGAAATTATAGGCACACTCTAACTAGTTCTAAGTTGTTTTTTTATCATTTGTTGTAACTATAAATTTACCTAAATAATTGTTGATGAAATTGCAGTTTTTACTTGTTTAAATTGTATTTTTGAATACATAAATAAATTTAACATTCTATTTTTTTTTTTATCAATACACTTTATTATACAAATTAAACTGCTGAAATCTACAATTACAACAATTTATGATCAGATTTATACTTTATTATACAAACCAAACATCTGAAACCTGCAATTACAACAATTTATGACCAAATTTAACATAAAATTAAACAAAAAATATATATCTGAAAATGATAGAAGAATAAAATGTTTAGAAATAAAGAATCACTTTTAACAGCATTATAAATTTAAATATTAATTAAATAGGATAAAAAAAAATCTTTTTTAAAATTGGTTATGAATTTTGTGTATATATATAGAATAGTGAAATTATATAATAAAAAAATATTTGCAATAATTATTTATTTTCAATAATAATTATATAACTTCAGTGGGTCTACTAGTTAAGAACATGCGTTTCTTCATAAAAGGTCACAAGTTTATATCCAAGGGATAGTTAAATAGCTGGGTTAATCTCATACACCAATTTGATGACAATAACCTTAAAAAATAAATTATTATTATTAGTAAAGAGTGAGAAAATTAAAAAAACTAACTCAATTTTTTAAATAAATTTTTTAAGTAAAATTATGTTTAATTCATTATTTTTTTATACTAAAATTATTATTTAAGTTTTTTTAAATAATGATTATTTTTAGAAGGGTAAGTTTAAACAAAATTCTTATAAAATTATGTTCCATTCATTACTTTTTATACTAAAATTATTCTTTAATTTTTTTAAATAAAGATTATTTTTATAATTATAACTTTAAACAAAATTCTTATAAATAAAAATCATTATAAAATTGGGAAAAGAAATAAAAATCAGATTATTAAAATAGGTAAAAGAAATAAAAATCAGATTATTAGGTTAACTCTAAACGATTTGCTATTAACTTATTGCAAGCTGATTTGCTCTGTTAGAGTCCACTTACAATATTTTGCTATTAACTTATTGCAAGCTGATTTGCTCTGTTAGACTCCACTTACAATATTGTTCATTCAAACCAGACAGAAATCCCTTAATTGAATAATTGAATAAAATTCAAGGAAAACCAGTGCCTAGGAATTACCGACCTTCAACGCTTCTGCATGGAAGGCAGGACTGATAAGTCTTCTTTGTCGGGCCCATTTTTCTCCTCGGGAATTCGCAAGACCATCGCCTGAGAGCTGCCTTAACTGGGGTGTCGGCTCAGGCTTCTCGTACTGACAAGATGATTTACAGCAGAGCAACTCCCTGATTAGCTCTGGCTGGGGAATAACGATTCTTGGTACAGGACCGAACCAGTACACGAAATTCTCGCCTATCAGTGCAAACATCGTTAAAAAATAATCATTCCAATTGTTTTTTATCAAAATTTGTATTGAAATTTATCAAACTACAATATGATAGTTCTACTTTTACTTTGATAGCACTTTGGCTATCAATAAGCAGCTTGTTATAGAGTTTTTAATACTGTGGCAGCTGGTATATATACCGTCGAATTATCTTGATATATATGTCGGGATATATTCAACTATGTATATACCACTTACAGCAGCATTAAATCCAGCTGACCATTCCAGCCAACTTCTACAAAGGAAAGAACTCTGCCTTAGGGTTTTGGTTTTCTAAAGGTCATATTTGACCGTGCGTTTTGCATTGATGAGTTAGAACTCTGCCTTAGGGTTTTGGTTTTATAAAGGTCATCTTTGACTGTGCGTTTTGCATTGATGAGTTCGCAGCAAAATCCATAAATATAACTAAACGTACAAGTTTAAAGTTCTTTGAAGTTTAAAAAATTGGAAAATAAAAGAAAGAATAGATCAAACAGAACTTTCCCAGCGATATTTAACGGAATTAAACATAACTCTGCAAAAATGAAACGTTTTAAGAATCCCAAATCAAACTCGTTTCAGCATGAAACATAATCGATCAATCGCTCTACACAACAAATAATCAAAGAAGCGTTACAACGAGTCATCGTGTGTATACATTTCAAGGTCCTACGTTAAGAATCGGAAAAAGAAGTATGGTTACAGAGAATTCCACCATAGACGTTGGTCCAATAATGAATCTCAGGAAGAACTCGAGGCAAAATGTCGTGGCTCGACAACTCCATCGGAGCCGAATTGACCTTCTCCATCATTCGAATCACTTCCATTGTGTTTCCGTAAAGCAGCCTGTATGGGGGACCTGAGATACCCTGCGATTCGAAATACTTCTTGATTCGAAGAGGCTTCCACCATATTTTATTCACAGTTCGCACCAAAATAAACAGAAAGACGAAGGCCACCACTAAAAGCAATAAGACTGAGAGTTCCATCTCCCTTTATTGGATTTTATTAAACTCTGCCATTCTTATAGTTAATTAGTTCTCACAACTGGGTTTCATCATCTGCCATATTTTCGTAAGTTGCACGGCTGCTTTCTGTTGTATCCAGCAATGGGCCCTTACAGATTGCGTTTAGAAAGCCTACCCTGGTGAAATGATGGAATCTCGAGGGTCGAATTTTTTGGCTCAGCAGTGTGTAAGAAGTTTCCAGTTGTTTAACATCATCATATGCGTGGTTCAAACAGCTATATAAGTCAACTTATAGTATGGAAGCATCATTATTGTATCGTTTTTATTGATCTGTAATCATAAGGCATCAATGGGGGGCCACAAATTGCTATTACAATAGTGGGGTGCTAAGCATTCTAGGAAGTGTCATCAAGAGGTTTTTAACGGTTGTTTGGAACTTTAAAGGAAGTGTCGTTAAGATGTTTTTTTTGGGTTGTTTGGAAAGGTTTTTTTCTACAGTTGTTTGTGTTAAAAACAGAGAGAAATGACACAACACTAAATGCATGTATATAGAGCTAATATTTATCACCTTTAAGAGGAAAACCATTATTTTCATAGATATCTATTAATTTTGGTCAAACCAGCTAAGTTAAGCTAGCACTAGCTATTTGAAATTTTTTCTTAGGCTTCTTACAAATGCAAAAACATGTATGGCCTCAAGATAGTCATGAAAATACATGTATAGAGTGGAGATAGTCATGCCAAGATATGCATACTCGATATAACCTTGCAAAGTCATTCATGGAGTGGAGATAACCATGGGTGAACATGCATTGTGTGGAGATAGTCAAGCAAAGACTCACATCAAATATCATGGATTACCCAATACCATGGACTCTTAAAACATTAACCATAAACCCAACAATGACTGAATTAATGACTCTATGACAAGTCAAGATTAATCCAACATTCCCCCTTTAAACTTACTTGGGATAAACACCTATGCCCCTCAAAGTATAAGAATACAACATGCCCCCTGTCACCTAGGTCTATGTTTAAACTTTATACTGGTGAACCATCAAGCCATGCATAAATAAGTCTTAGAGTCATATACTCATTTACATGTGATAAAATCCAACTCCATAAAAATAGGAACATGATGAGCTTCTACCAACTTCTTTACTAGCATCCCTCCTTGCTCCAAATACACTGAGCCAAAACACTCATTTATCTAGTACTTCATCTTCATTACACTCAGTTCTTACTTCATCTTCATTGCACTCACTTTACCAACAATTTCATAAGCATAGATCTCAACATCAAACCACTCATGTTGCAAAGCTATCATACCATGTTGCAGAGCTATGTTACCATGCATGTTGCAGAGTTATGTTACCATGTTAAAAACTGAGAGAGAACTAACACAACACAAAATGCATGCATATAAATTCAATATTTATGTTGGAAATCCTTAACCAGAAAACCAACAATTCCATAGATATCTATTAACCTCAGCCAAGCCAAGCCAACACTTGCCACTTCAAGCTTCTTATAATAGAGTGTCTCAACCCATTAAATAGGCTTTATCAATTACAATCCTAATTCCTTTACTAGAATCAGATTACAATGCACAGACATTCATGCCTCAAAATAGCCATGCAAAAACATGTATGGAATGGAGACAACATAGAGATATGCAAAGACATGCATGGGATGTACATAGTCATGTCAATATATGCATATTTTTTATAACCATGCAAACACATCCATGGCGTGGATATAACCATGGGAAGACATGCATGGACATGCATGGTGTGGAGATAGCCATGCAAAAGACTCACATCAAATACCATGGGTTGTTAAACCATTAACGCTAAACCCAACAATAACCCAATCAATGACTCTATGACCTAGTCAAGATTAACCCAACAATTTGGAACTTTAGAGTAATAGGTTTCTCCCCATATTCTTGTAAATATGCAAAATTGTGATTAGGTGGACTGTTACAAAAAGCTTTTAACTGTATTTAACAGATAAATTAACCAATAACAAACAATTTACCCATCAAATTCCATCCTTTCTCACCATGTGAATATGTTGTAACTACTAACTCTCTTCCGACCAGAATTTATACCATTTGAATGTGCTCACCATGTGACTCTTGTGAGGGCTACCTCTCTTCCCGCCAGAATCTTTTTCCTCATTTGAGGACCCAATTTTTTCATGCCATGTGAATGTGTTGTTGTGACGGCTACCTCTCTTCCGGCCAGAATTATTTTCCTCAGTTCCGGGTCCAATTTTTATACCAGGTGAATGTGTTATGACGGCTACCTCTCTTCCGGCCAGAATTTTTTTCCTCAGTTCAGAGCCCATTTTTAACTCTCTGCGTTGATTTTGGGATATTGTGCCTTGACTCTGTTGTAGTGTAATATATTTTGGGATACTGTATCTTAAACTCTGGACTGTTGTGCAATACATTTTGCAAGTGGAAATCAGAATCTTCATGCATCGAGGTAGTCCATTGTCCATAAGTAGCTTGAGTCTGGAATTACAGGCCATTGGCCAAGGATATTTGTCCTTTCTCCTACCCACCACTTATCCCTCCCACGTGAAATCGTGGAGCCGAGCGTCGCTCCATGTGCGTGTGGACTTGACTTAAACTGCACGCGTTTTGTAAGTGACCAGATTCAAGATGAGATCGCTGGAAGGCAGGACCAGGACCCACCTCGACAGTGGGAGAGCAGTACGCTTTTTCCAGCGCTGTCAGTACGGGAAATTCAATTTGATGTAAGGGAATCGGGATTAACACCCGAGGGCCAAGAGTTATGGCAATTTTCAAACGCGGTTTACCAATCGAACTTGCAGGGATTACGATTATGCTGATGAAATTGTACCATAAAGTGTGTTTTTCATGGCAAGGAAATAGTAGTTTGTGGATTTTTGTTTTCCCTGTTTTGTTTTTAGTGGAGATTTTTTAGGTAGAGGTGGGTGGATAAACTTTTCAGTGGAGCTTTTCTATTCGTTATCCTTCTCAATATAGTCAGGTGCATCAGTGTTTCATGATAACATATGTACAGACACATTTATATATCTAAAAGTATAGCAAATAACAATTTTAAATGTTTTATCTTTTGGAAGTTTTTTGGTGATTTATTTGTTTGAGTTTACCCTAAATCCAAATCTTATGAAGAATGGTTGGATCTACAGATTTGAGTGGCTAAGTTTGTATAATCCAAGCGTCTCAGGAGTTGTTCAGCAGGCTGAATCAATTTATGCATTCAAAAATGCAATTTAAACAACAGAAAATAGCTATTTTGTCTAGATTTACATAATTCCAGCTAAAAAACCCCAAAAAATAAAACTTTTAACCAACCCCTTTTAAAAATGGTTTTCACCATTTAAATTTAATAAAATATAACATTTAAAAAAAATGTTGTTCAAACCACTTGTGGATTTTGATACAAAGAGCAAGCTTTTACTTTAAAATAAAATAATTTAAATTTTGTAAAAAAATTAGTGTAAAAATTAATTAAAATTAACCATTTAAGAAGTGAAATTAGGTCATTTCTTTACTATATCTAAATTTATATTTTTTTAGTTTTAGTTTTCTAATTTAATTTATAGATTATATCTAATTAACAATTTTATAAAAAAATTACTTTAGGTAATTTCCTTACTATATCTAAATTTATATTTTTAGAGTTTTAGTTGTTTAATTTAATATGTAAATTATATTTGAATTTATATTTTTAGAGTTTTAGTTGTCTAATTTAATTTGTAAATCTCCATATTTTTTTAAAAGAATGTTGTGAATGTAATTTTCAGAAAAATTTCCACCATGATGCATGCAAATTTGACTAATTGATACACAAATTTATTATAATATCTAAGAATTTGGCTAATTGGTACACAAATTTATTATGCTATCTAATGTCATAAACAATGTTATGAAGCATTATGAGCAAGGTTCAATATCCTTAACTTGCTATATTGTGAGTATGAGAATCTTAATCCATATGTGTCTTAGTCTAGATGTGAAGGCTAAAAAAAAACTTGTGAAACATGCTAGTGATCTATTCACCCATCAATGCAACCATTGACATTCTTATGTATGTAGCTAAAGTACTAATACCTTTTTATTTGGTATGAGATCTAAGGAGAAACAACTTGTGAGACATGATAGTGATCTATTCACCCATCAATGCAACCACCGATCCATCCACTACACCATCCACCGTGACCACTAATGGTATAGACAAGATCTTATTAACTCATTTAAATCTTGGATATGTGTATCAGTGTGTAATGGCATTCTTATGTATGAAGCTAAAGTATTAATACCTTTTTATTTCGTATGAGATTTAAGAGTTGTTACATGTATATTGATTATTGTGGCATATATTTAAAACATGTATATATTTAAAACATGTATAGGTTTTTTTGTTTGCTAGATTTTTTGATGTCTTTTTCTAGAAGTTATCCAAAATTTCAACTCTTGATAGTCTTACAAAACAAAATCCTCACAATCATATACATATGATTGTTATATATACTTTGATGTTATAGATCATGATTAAATATGATTATATATTTTATTAAAAGATTCAATTCAATTAATGGATGTTTTAATTTAATTAATTTTTTTAATTTTAATTAAATAAAAAAATAAATTATTGTTAAATTTTTTTATTAATTTTTTTATTAATATTGATAAAACTAAAAATATAATAAAATAATTATTTTAAATGAAAATGATTTTAAAATTTTAATATTAATTATAAAAATGAATAAAATAGACTTTTAATTAAAGTGACTTTACTGATTGTTAATATTAATTTTATAAAAAAAAAACAACAAATTTTACATTTAAAAATGTTTCATATATCATTATTTTTAAAATTCCAAACAATTTAATTTATTTTTCAAAATGATGATTATAAATTGTTATTAATTTTTTTTTTAACCAATCCTGAAAATATTAATTATAAAATTATTCAAATTTAATAATAACAAATAATTTAAACATCTTTATAAGATCAACATTAATTACATTATTTTTAAGTAAAATTTGAACTTCAATTTGAGTTTTTTTCTAAATCATTAGATAACTTAAAAAACAATTTTCATTACATGACTACATAAATTAACTAAACAATTAAGATTACATACAAAGTTAGACCACTTCTCTTCGCTCATAGTTGAGGGTTAAGCTAAGTGCAACAATATATAATAAAATTAACAATGTAAAGAATTGTCGTGATTCACTTACCATTTGGTTATTGTTAATTTGTTGGTCTCCAATTAAAGAATGTAATCGAGTGTATTCTAAATTTTGTAGAAGCATTAAAATAGAGAATATAATAGGATTTGAATTGAAAAATAAAATAGAAATATTATTATTATTAAAATAGGATAATTGAAAAATAAAGATAATTAGAGTAAAATTATTGGAAAATAATATACAATTATTTTTTATAAGAAGGGATATTATTCTGATGAGATATTTAAAAGTTTTGTATTAAATTAAATTTATTTGGGATTTTTAAATTTTATTAAATCAAATATAAACAAAAAAATATTATGTATATACGATAAGATTGAAATTTGAATTAATTTTTAAATTAGATGTTGTTTGAGATTTTTGTATAATAAATTGTGTATAGAATTTTTGAAATGTTCAAATTTTTTTAGTAGAGACTTCACTTATCATTAAAGATTATTGAATCAATAATATATTTAAAAAGAGTATTATCAAAAAAGTATTTAAATATAAGAAATAAAAACCAAGGAAATTGGATATAAAATAGTCATTATAAAATTAAATGCGGTAATTATTAAATATAAAATTTTAATAGTTGTAAAATTAGTCATTATAATTATTAAATATAAAAAATATAATAGAGTTAATAGAGTTAGGGAATTAAAATAAAAATTTAGAAAAAAAATGATAACATGATTAAATTAATAATACTAGAAAAATAAATTATTAATAATTTAGCAATTAAGTAATTAAATGCTAAAAAAGAAAAGAATTTAATATAATGAGAAATGAAAGTATTATGAATAATTGAAATGGTAGCTTTAATTAGATAACACATATGATAAAAGGATAGCATTATGAATAATTAAATTGGTAGCTTTAGCATTATAAATTATTAATAATTTAGCAATTAATTAATTAAATGCTAAAAAAAAGGAAAAGGATTTAATATAATGAGAAATGAAAGCATTATGAATAATTGAAATGGTAGCTTTAATTAGATAACATGTATGATAAAAGGATAGTATTATGAATAATTAAATTAGTAGCTTTAGCATTATGAATAATTGAATTGGTAGCTTTAGCATTATGAATAATTGAATTGGTAGCTTTAATTGTATAACAAGTATGATTAAATGATTAAATTAATGGCATAAGGGGAAAATAAAAAGAAGTTTATTAATTAATAATTAGATAACAAGTATTATAAAAGGATAGTATTATGAATAATTGAAATGGTAGTTTTAATTGTATAACAAGTATGATAATATGATTAAATTAATGGTATAAGGGGAAATAAATAAAAAAGTTGATTAAACTAATTAATAATTAGAGGTAAGCTAATGATTATGCGATTAAAGGGGGATTGAAAAAATATTTAGGAAAAAATGAAAAGGAAGTGAAAGAAAAGGAAATAGATGAGGGGATGGGGGATAGGCTTTTAAGATTGGATGAGTTTATAT
The DNA here is from genome assembly GCA_000966675.3 of Picea glauca. Lineage (NCBI taxonomy): Eukaryota > Viridiplantae > Streptophyta > Pinopsida > Pinales > Pinaceae > Picea > Picea glauca. The sequence continues at coordinate 666,536 of JZKD02S1763249.1, read as the reverse complement.
CCATCTTCATGGTTAAAGTTGTTTGGAAGTTTTTCAATTTCCAAAGATTCGTTAATGATGCATGGTGAGTAATATGGTTTTGAGGTCAGGATTTTGGTTTGGTATATATATATATATATATATATATATATATATATATA
>JZKD02S1763249.1:606659-643111 GCA_000966675.3 Picea glauca | reverse complement strand
TACATATTGATATTTTTATATTTATTAATTATATTAAAAATCAACTCATTTTTTATCATTATTTATTATATCAATAAATAATTACATAGGCATATTGTTATAATTATTAAATATATTAATAAATAATTATATATTTTTATTTTTATAATTATTTTTATATCTAGAATGGTTAGACACCTTTATAATTTATGTGAATGTGAAGTATATCGGATCCGTGGTCGCCATAGTTTTTTATTTAGTTTGCGGTGCGCATGCAAGCTGCACTGCTGAATGTTGGGCAGCATCATCAGCGGTTGGCCCGGCGGCCTCCATGGAGGGTCATGGTATAGAGCTGAGTACACTCCAGCGTGACAGATTTCAGAGTCGGCACAGATTGCGGATTTAAAAATTGTCAATTATTCAGTTGAATTCTTAGTGGTGGCTCGGAAGTCCGAGGCCATCGAGAGTAATCTTATTAACCATCCATATCCACCTTGACCTGTAGATTGGTGCAACATAGCACATTCATAACATTATCTTCCTAGGAGGGACGTTTAGGTGATGTTGGGAGAGGGGTGGGGTTTTCACGACCCACAACTAATTATGTCCAAAAAAGGTCACATAGAAATATTAGTCAATCCCATCCTAGTTCATGTGATCCTCAAAGATGCTCGAGTTGTGGGTAAACTTATTATGGACAGATGGAGGCCACTAGGCATGAAAGTTTTAGGGAGGAGTTTAGTATCTTAATCATCTCTATGTTCTTCATTCATTATATATATAAGTGTGTGATTTTTTTTTCTATATCTAATTATATGATGTGTGTAGTTGCTACACTTGTATAATAAATCCTTGATACCTATAGATGCATGAATGATAGTTTCCACCACTTATACAACAATAGCAAAATCCTGCTCATTTTGTGTACCACACACAATTATGGTAGAACTTTGTTTAGCCTTGCATTCATGGTGTTTATGCATGTAAGTTTATGGATATGTAGGTGCTTTAGTATTTTTTGGGTACACATTCAAGACCATTTATGTCACATTAAAATACAATTTATGACATTTTTTTGGGTACATATTAAACTATAGTTTATAGTTTATGTCATATTAAAATGTGTTATTAATTTATAGTTTATGTCATATTAAAATGTGTCATTAGTTTATGTTTAATTTGAAAATAATGTTTTTCTTTCACCAAAATGATATTCGAACAATATTTTCCTTATGTTAATAAGATTGCATGTTGCACCGCGACACTTTTGGGGTCTGGTTAAGTAAGTCTCTGAATCGGTTTAATAATTGCATTTCCTCGAGAGCAAGATCTCGGTTATTGTCTAATGATGGGGCCCTGTTGTAAGCAAGGGTACCCATCAGGACTCTATCATCCTATCTCCCCCTTTCGGGCCACCAGATGGAGCTTCGACAGTGCCGCGAAAAAGGAAGGGTGACCTCCGTCCCTTAAGTTAAGTACAGGCTCTTAAGTAGATCTATGGAAAATTTTATTTCTCTTTATTCTGTTATGTGTTCTATTATGCGTTCTATCGGTGATATTCTTGATTGCAAATTTTATACAGTTATTAACTTTAATTTTCACGTTTCTCTTGCAGGGTCTTCTTCCCTCCGTGATTCCCAACTTTACGATGGCTCTGGAATCTATAAAAGGTATTCGGTTTCCAAGATAGGGCTTGTTGATACAAAACTAACAACGATGTTTAACCTAGGATTACATTTCCCGACTCTTATAGTTGGTCGAATGAATTTATCTCTATAATTGTCCTGGTAGAAAAGTAATGAAAAGGAACTCCATTATCTTAACACCTGCAAGTAGTACTACCTACTGTGGTTGGGTGTAGAATGTTTACTACTGTTCTGATTTTGGGATTTAAACAGATCATGGATATATACGTGTATCTCTCTTTAAAGGATTCCTTTTCTATGTATTTCTCATAAAAGTAACCTTTGATTTATGAAGTATTTGATCTGATTTAAAATTTGGTCACTATTACATATATGAATATGAGAGATTTACTCGATTTCCACATGTTCTCTATAAGGATGGACTGTCGGTATTAATCGTCTAATATTTCTTTTAACGTACCAGAGAGATTAGATACACTCATATTTTATAAAATAGATTTTCATAGCTAAGTAGGTCTCTGTTATACATATGTATATGTATATATACTTATTTGGAGTCCAGTGTTCCATTAGTATTTTATTTAGTGTCATGTACGGACTATTCTATTCTCAATTTTGTTATCTACGGGTGGTTTGGACTTTGTACGATCTATTAAATTTATGAACTATGTTTCTAGATATAAATATACCCATATGAAAATCAGGACTACTAAAGTGGACTGGCTTCATTTAATCTAGCTGTATTCCTTAGTAAGAGTTTCATTGTTTTGTTCCAATAATGATTTAAATACACAGAAAGATCATTTAAAACATACGACGACCACTGAGGGTTTTCCCTATAGTTTACTCCAATATAAAACATAAATAAAATCGTAGACTAGTACTTCCAGAGTTAACCAGGTGTATCCTTTTTTACTATTATAAGGAATGAAAGTGATACTATCTCAACAGTTTAATTAATAGTGATAAATCACTCAGAATCATTCTTAGAGGTGTTCTATCAGACCTTTGAGTCAAACAAAATTCAATAGATTTTAATCTATAACAGTACCATTATCCATAATTACATAGGACATTCTAACAGTTAATAAATCATACAACATTAATCCATAGAGGGATTAGGATAACATATCTGAACCAGTGCGCTGGAAGACAAAGGGAACAACCATGTTCCTCCCAACCTTAGAACAGGATAGCCAAATCACTTGACCTGTTCACCCCCTAGCCTGACCATGAATCCATGAGGGCGAACTTGAAATCTCCTATTCAACAATGTTTTCCTCTATCTATAGTCCTCTCCTTGCATCACACTTAATATTCAGTGTTCATAAAAACAAGTACACAGTAGTTCCTTTTCCCCCAGCATACTAGGCAACGTCCTGCCTCCTCACATATGCTATTTATCAAAAACCAACTTTTTGCCTAGGTCTTTTTCCCTTGGGGAATTTTCACAGCTTTCTAAATCCATGATTTTCAGGGGCTTCCAATGGCCAAATCCATGGAGAAGTGCAAAGGTTCATGTTTCTGCCTATGTTTTATTCTATTCATTGAGTCTCATTTACTATATGTACATATTACTTGTTCTCCAATGCATACCAGATTCCATTCATATTCATTGTATTTTGTTCATTCCCACATTCAAACAAATAGAATAGCTAGAGAAAACGACGGAGTCTTAACTGGATCGGTTGAAGAGGAGATAGAAAGGTACATGATTTCATATTGCATTGTTTTGTATTTCATTTATTGTCTGTATATGTGTTCACCTATTTTGTTGTATGTAGATGTTGCGTGCCTTCCTACATAATAACTTATCTTTGTTACATGTCTTCCTGCATACTAACATCCTTCATGTCCGTTGTATTTTTCCATTTAAACAAACAAAATGGTTGGAGAGGACGATGGAATCTTTGGCGGGAATATAGACGAGGAGTTACAGAGGTGGATACCTGTAGTCTTATTTCATATTCTAGTGTTCAGTATTTCATTTACTGTCTGTATATTTGTTGTGCTTGTTCTGCTCCTTTGCACCCTTTTTTTTGTGTGTTCTTTTCTTCCTTTAAATATATTTTTTTGGGTTTACTTGTATGTATATACTACGTATCTTTCTACGTATTCTCATGTGAATCGTATTTTGTTTGTTGTTACATTGGAATAAATAGAACTGTTTCTCTTTCTTTTACATGACTAACTTGCCTTCATGTCCATTGTATATTCGACGTTGCTACCTGGGAAGAAACAGGTTGGTTGGATAGGAAGATGAATTGTTCTGTGCAACAACAGAGGGTTATGTGGTACAATCTTCGAAAAGGTATACCAATTGTGCAATGGGCCTTTTTTCCCTCCCCATTTCTACTTTTTCCATTTTCTATTATCCCTTTCATTTTCTATTTTCTCTGCTTAGTGATCTTTCCGCCCTCCCGATTTCTACTTTTTCCATTTTCTATTATCCCTTTTGTTTTCTAATTTCTCTTCTTAGTGGTCTTTCTAAAAAAGCCTTGGTGCACCAGTTGGCGGACTAATGGTTTCACAATTATGGTCACGCTTCTACCTTATTCCATACTTACCCACTTTGTCAATTGCGGGTGTCAGGATGACGGGTTCAAGATTGCTCCCCTGGATTCCGGGGGTCCGCGATATACAAATTGGCCATCATGCCCCACCCTCACTGTTTACTGTTACACATTTTTCCAATCAAAAAATCAGAGGCATACAATTTGACACATTTTTCCTGAGTATATTCCTTGACACTCTATTTTGTATTCCACCTCCTTCCACCCTACATGTGACATTAAGAACTATTATGGACAATATACAATGCATATGCTTGTTTAGTCCTTATGATGTTCATCTACACATGCTTGCATCATAAAAAGTTGGACTAGTGACATGGCCATGAGCAGTCAATCATCCCAGACATCAGTAGACCGACAAGGCCAAAGGTAAAGATGCATACATTATGTTCCTAGTATGTTTACCAAACAAATATCCTTGACTATTTATTCATCTATGGCATGGTGAATATGTTGATGTCATCTACAATACATAGCTTGCAGTTCACAAGAAGTATCAACAAGTACAAGCGAGACACTGAACATAACGCAGGTTCCGCAGACCAAGAGGTGTGGTTGAAAAACTTTGGATCCATAGTTCCTCGAAGCTATGCATCTACATGTAGATTTATGCCAGTAAAAAAAGAATACAAAAAAAAAATTGCACACGACCATTCACTTTAGTTTTCCTGTTAAAAAATTGTCACCAGGTCTAGATTTGTAACACCCAAAGTACTATCAATAGAGGGCTTGAATAGCCGCCGAACTGGACAAGTGTTCATAGGGGACATAATGGTTGTCTATAACATCTACTTGGACAAGGAAAACAAAACTAGATCCATTATGCGTGCTGACATGACAGACAAGGAGGCCATGATGACAGTCACACTGACTATTCCTACACAACTTGTCTAGAAACATGCAAAAAACATATTGCCGGGTAATGGGATATCCATTACAAATTTTAATATATTTCCCAAAATAGTATATGACCGTGGTGATTGTGATCGAATTATTTCTCTCAATGAAACAAGTATTGTGGAAAAAATTCTCACTGCCTGTTTAGAATATCATTTCGTCCCGGACATGACTATCAGCCAGCTTGCACAGAGTAGCGATATTTACCCAATCAGAACCATTGGTGCAGCTGTCACACTGGAGAGAAAATATGCCTCACAAAACATTATCCATATAAAGGATGGAGAGTCAGACATCGACAAGGAAATGGTATCGCTTTCCATATCGAGTTTTGTCCTTTACTTTTGCATGTGCATGTATCTCTGGTAAGCTACATAAATATTGCACTGTTCCATGTTGCAGCTGCAATTGTTCGATACCTATTTAAATTTGTTTTCGTCAATGGAACAACAATTGCATAAAGGGAAGTTTCCACTTATGCTCTTCAAAAATATAACAAAGAAAAGGGATGTTAGAGAAAGGATCTTTCGCACAACCCAAGCAACATTTGTAACAGAGTTGCGAGCATACATAATACAGGATCTGAAGAAACTAGCTAGCTCTACAACTGTTGTGCGTATACATCCACAAAATCATCCTCACTTTGCTTATACAAATATCCTTCACCAATTTTTTGCGACTTTTTTTTTTTTTAAGGGGGGGGGGAGGTGCAGTTGTGTATTATATTGTTCAATGTATTAATTCCTATGCTCGCATTTCCAAGTTGAAGGTTTTTTGGTTGCAACGAATGCGTACTCGATCCCCTTTGATCTTGTATATGCGAAATGTAACTCTCCTGCTTCTACTTCCGCTTTGATAAGTTATGATACGATTGATTGTCTGCGATGCGGTGAAAAATGTCCATATATATAAGGACATTTCCTCAATGCTTCCATTCGAACTGTGGGCAACAAAACCGTGCATTGTACAATTAGGCATCCTATGTTACAACCTGTGCTTCCTAGGTTGGCAGAATTGTCATATGAATCTTACCTATAGAAAAAGGCAAGCAATGTCTACATGTTGTGTGACTTTCAGATACACAACAAATTTACCTTAAATGAGGACAATGCAATATTGCATATCGACTGAAGAAGAAGAAAAAAAAGGACAAGAAAACAAAAAAATATCAAGCTTTGGCAGGAAATGAAAATATCCCATGTATCTCTGTAATATTTCTTCAACACCTAGATGAATGTTCATTGGACTCGAGTACTTGAGATTACATGTGCATAAGATTTTTTGGTCCAAAAATGGGAACCATGGTAGAAAACCCCATATATCCCATGGCCCTGATTATTTTCGCGTGGGAACATATAACAGATGTAAGAGAAAACCAATGCCACTGCCTCTTTTCTTGGTATATCAAGTTGTTTGATGAAAAGGTCGATGCGTGTTGCTCTATGGAACATTGTGGCAACTTTCTTGCGGATTGTTTGGAGTTTAGTTGTTTCTTGGTTGTATGCTTCGTCTGTCAATTTGTATATCGCGAAAATTCGAGTGTTGTTTGGAGGACACGAAACAATAGAATTGCATTTTTTTAGCCAGCTATCCCACAAGTCCTTCTATCAGTTTGTATGGCGTTGTGACACAAATGTAGTATGTGGCTTGTTTTAACACTTTTCCTTGATCGATGAACTTGGTAAAATTAATCTCCTGGAATAATTTGAAATAAACGAATATATACTATGCAAAGTCCAATTGTGCTATCATATCAACAAGAGTCCCTTAAAATTCAAATTGGTCGTTGTTATGCTTGCGGTGATAGAATTTAAAAAAGATTTGTTTTGTTTCCTTCGTTTTTTTTTAAATAAGAGATTTAACATCCTTTGAGAATTTTATGTAATTAAATTGTATAATATCAATATTTATTATTAATAATTTAGTATTTGAAAATAATGTTTTTAGATAATGTTAGATATATAACATATATGTTATATGTTATACATGTAAACAATCGCAATCTTGAGCTCGCTAGTCCTGGAGTCCGTTTGTCCATTTGTATATCGCAGAACTCTGAGTGTTGTTTGGAGGACACAGAACAATAGAAGTGCAATGTTGAGCGAGCTAGCCCGCAAGTCCTCCTGTCAATTTATATATCACAGAACTCTGGGTGATATTTGTAGGACACAAAACAATAGAGGCCCAATTTTGAGCCCGCCTGCCCAAGAACCCGCGATCCAAAAAGTGGCTAAGTATGGAATGAGGGATCCGTACATGCTCTATAAAATCTCATGTACATACTTTATAAAAGTACATAATTAGTATGTATTACTCGTTTCTCAGAAAATTTCTAGGTGCAGAAGTTGGCGGATACACATGTTCAAATTTCCACTTACTTTTATATAGCTAGCCCGATCGACCGCTTCCCCATTTCATATTTTACATATTAAATGTAATATGTATTACATATTACATGTAATATGTAATATGTATTACATATTTCATGTAATATGTAATACATATTCAATATTGAACCCGCCAGTCCTGGAGTCCGTTTGTCAATTTGTATATCGCAGAACTCTGAGTGTTGTTTGGAGGACACAAAACAACAGAAGTGCAATGTTGAGCGAGCCAGTCCGCAAGTCTTCTTGTCAATTTGTATATCGCCGAACTTTGGGTGCTATTTGTAGGACATGAAACAATAGAGGCCCAATTTTGAGCCCGCCATCCCAAGAACCTGCGATCCAAAAAGTGGCTAAGTATGGAATGAAGGATCCATACATGCTCTATAAAATCTCATGTCCATAATTTATAAAAGTACATATTTGGTATGTATTACTCGTTTCTTGGAAAATTTCTAGGTGCGGAAATTGGCAGATACACGTGTTCAGATTTCGACTTACTTTTATATCACCAGCCCAATGGACCGCTTCCCCATTTCATATTGTACAAACGTTTTGGAACTCGAGTTTCCGAATACGTGGGTTTTTATGTTAAATAAGATATTTAACATCCTTTAATAATTTTATGTAATTAAATTGTACAATATCAATATTTAATATTAATATTTTAGTATTGAAAATATTTTTTTTAGATAATGTTAGATAGTTGATAGGGATCGCCATCCGTAAACAATCGCAATCTTGAGCCCACCAGCCCTAGAGTCTGTTTGTCAATTTGTATATCGCAGAACTCTGAGTGTTGTTTGGAGGACAGGAAACAATAGATGTGCAATGTTGAGCCAGCCAGCCCGCAAGTCTGCCTATCAATTTGTATATCACAGAACTATGGGTGCTATTTGTAGGACACAAAACAATAGAGGCCCAATTTTGAGCCCGCTATCCCGAGAACCTGCGATCCAAAAAGTCGCTAAGTATGGAATGCGAGATCCGTACATGCTCTATAGAATCTCATGTCCATAATTTATAAAAGTACATATTTAATATGTATTACTCATTTTTTAGAAAATTTCTAGGCGCGGAAGTTGGCGGATTCACGTCTTCATATTTCACCTACTTTTAAATCACCAACACGACCGACCGCTTCCCCGTTTCATATTGTACAATTTGTTTTGTCTAATTAAATTGTACAATATCAATATTTAATATTAATAATTTAGTATTGAAAATAATGTTTTTAGATAATGTTAGATAGTTGATAGGGATCACCATCCATAGATAATCACAATCTTGAGCCCGCCAGCCTTAGATTTCGTCTTTCAATTTTCATATCGTGGAACTCCGAGTGCTATTTGGAGGACACAAAACAATAGAAGTGCAATGTTGAGCTAGCCAACCCGCAAGTCCGCTTGTCAATTTGTATATCAAAAAATTCTGGGTTCTATTTGTAGGGCACAAAATAATACAGGCCCAATTTTGAGCCCGCCAACCCAAGAACCCGCGATCCAAAAAGTGGATAAGTATGGAATGCGGGATCCATACATGCTCTATAAAATCTCATGTCCATACTTTATAGAAGTACATATTTAGTATGTATTACTCATTTTTCAAAAAATTTCTAGGTGTGGAAGTTAGTGGATTCACATCTTTAGATTTCACTTACTTTTATATCACCAGCCCGACCGACCGCTTCCCTCTTTCATATTGTACAATTTCTTTTTTTGTCTAATTAAATTGTACAATATCAATATTTAATATTAATAATTTAGTATTGAAAATAATGTTTTTAGATAATGTTAGATAGTTAATAGGGATCACCATCCGTAAACAACCACAATCTTGAGCTCGCCAGCCCTGGATTCCATCTGTCAATTTGTATATCGTAGAACTCTGAGTGTTGTTTGGAGGACACAGAACAATAGAAGTGCAATTTTGAGCTCGCCAACACGCAAGTTCGCTTTTCAATTTGTATATCGCAGAATTCTGGGTGCTCTTTGTAGGGCACATAACAATAGAGGCCCAATTTTGAGCCCGCCAGCCCGAGAACCCGCAATCTAAAAAGTGGCTAAGTATGGAATGTGGGATCTATACATGCTCTATAAAATATCGTGTCCATAATTTATAGTACATATTTAGTATGTATTACTCATTTTTTGGAAAATTTCTAGGTGCAGAAGTTGGCGGATTCACGTCTTTAGATTTCACTTACTTTTATATCACCAGCTTGACCGACCGCTTCCTCGTTTCATATTGTACAAACTTTTTGGCTCACGTTTTTCCGAATAGGCGAGTTACGGATAGGCGGGTTCAATATTGCGTTTCCATTATTCCACCGCTTGCAAACAACACCCCGACTTCTGCGATCTACAAATTGGCAAACAAGTTGAAATAAAAGGACATTAAAATTCAAATTCGTCGTTGTTATACTTGCGGTGAAGCTAACAATACAAAAACTTTACTTAAACATCCAAAAATTTATTTTCTTGTAACTTTTTGACGCTTCTCTTATAAAACAGATCCTGGAAACTATAAACATCGCTCCCTGTACCTATTCCTTGATTGAATAACCTGTTAACATGTTTAATTCACTCCATAGTTACTGTTAAGACCGTCAATGGTGCTTTCTTACAACAATTCTCGCTTTTGAAAATTGCCATCCGCTTTCTCTTTTGCCCTCTACTTTCCCTTTCTTTACTTACTCATTTTTCAGAAAATGTCTAGGTGCGGGATTTGGTAGATTCACGTCTTCATATTTTCATTGTTACTTTTATATCACCAAGCTTTTTTTGTAACCCTCCTGAGCGCTTTCCATTCTTGGGCATTTCTTGGAATCGGTTTCGCGGGTTGATGGGTGGAAGAAATGTATAATGATTGGTCGCTCTTCACCATCACCGATAACTTTGTACTTATTTCCATATATGTAGTTATTAAGATTCAATGCTAGTAGTTCATCCTGTAGGAACTGTTAAGATTGCCATTAATGTCTGGAAGGCCGAAGAAGATTTTTCATTACTGCGAATTAAACCAAGATTTGCGGAGAAGAGTGTTATCCTTTCCAAGTATTCATTTCAAACATGATGCAATCTCTTTCATGCACCATCCAGTTGGCGCCTTTAAGAAATATCTAATTCTTAATCGCTCTTCGTCGTCACCGCCACCTTTGCACTTTTTTCTAAATATGCAATTAGAGAGATTTAATGGTAACAACTCATTACGCATGAACCTTGGAGATTGTCATTGATCAGCGAAAGGGTCAAGGATATATTCCATTGATATGTATTAAACCATGGTTTGCAGAGGGTTATATTATCACTCACCATTTTTCATCTCAAACATCATCTAGAGAAAATGGAAATTCTCATTAACTTGTGGCAACGATTCTATCCAAATACAGTAAACAAATTCAGGCATGATGGCCAGAGGTTCCAGTATTCCAGGACATATTCTTACTACTCATCTCCCTCCGCCTAGGAGCAAAAAAGGAGATGGTTCCTTGGTACACCGAGAGATATATTTCAAGACAAAGAATTCCAAGGCAACCCTGCTTGCTCAAAGAACCTGCCCAGTTGCATTGATGGCTAGCACAAAGGTTGATGTCATGGATTCCAAGCCAGAAGAAGATGTTTTGATGAGAGATGATACAACAATGGATGATGGAAATGTAGAGACTGTTCCCACTCCTGTGCCCAAATTGAAATCAACCATAATGGGTGGAACTTCTCGGCTCAGTGATGGTGGTCCCGACAACACCAAAACAAGGAGTTTCAGAAAAGGAATCGACGTTGAATGCAATAGATGATTTGCAGATCGAAAGTAGGAATTCTGGAGGTCCAAATTAGTCCATTATGGGCAAAAGACTTTCACTGTATGAAAATGATATGTTGATTCTCCCAGAGATATATTTCAAGACAAAAAAATATTTAATTGCGGGACTACTGTCCTGTTCTCTAGATATAAAATTAACATCTTCGGGAATGAGGACCATAACTCCCACTGGTGCAAGGCATATTTATACTAGTCATCTCCTTCCACCCAAAATGGTCTAATTTGGGCCTCTAGAATTGCACGTGCAACCTGTGTCCCTGAAGTTTTTCAATTGTGGAGAGGCAGTTTCTTGGTGTGTCCTAAATTTCAGTTAAGGGCTATTCCATTTGCCATGCAAAATTTTTCGTCTTCTTCCTCATTAGAAGCTTCTGAGAACTATCAATTTTACCACAGGATGATCCATCAAGGAGAAAAATGCAAGGATTTCCTAAAAAAAAGGCATGGTAATCTGTTTTGTATGCATGTTGAAGAGCATCTCGATGGCTCCTGCATACTGCAGATCCTGTGTATGTGTTTGTGGCAGATACGTTCAATGTTTTGGCCCAAAGAACTGGGTCCAATTTATAAGGATAGATGTACACTACTCGATGTTTAAAAAAAAATGGATTTGATATTAATAAAATTTTCCTTGGAGTCTTCGTTGCTAGTTCTTTTTTGGATTTAACGCCTCTTCTCATTGGCATGATTCAGTAGTCTCATAGTTCTGCAATATTATATTTTATTAGGTAATTTGTTCTAAGATGGAGCATCTAACAATTATAAGGAAATGTATTGTGTCAATACACCATGCCTTTATGCAAACAAAAAATGGATTACACAGAGTTTCAAACCAACATTCAATTATATTTGCATTGCAGATAGAACATAGCAATACCAAATTACAATGTTGCAAAAAAATCATCATTCTTGTTTCTAGACATGCAATTATTAAGTTTTAATGCTAACAACCCATAATGCAAGAAGTTTAATACTTAAGTTAATATGTTACAGTCATGGAAGAATGTGTCAAGAACACACTTACACCCATATTTAAAATCCTTTAATAATTTCATGTAATTAAATTGTACAATATCAATATTTAATATTGATAATTTAGTATTGAAAATGATGTTTTTAGATAATGCTAGATAGTTGATAAGGATCACCATCCATAAACAATCACAATCTTGAGCTCTCCAGACCTAGAGTTCGTCTATCAATTTGTATATCGCGGAAATCTGAGTGTTGTTTGGAGGACACATAACAATTGAAGTGGAATGTTGAGCCAACCAACCTACAAGTCCGCCTATCAATTTTCATATCGTGGAACTTGGGGTGCTATTTGTAGGACACAGAGCAATAGAGGCCCATTTTTTAGCCCGCCATTTCGAGAACCTGTGATCCAAAAAAGTGGCCAAGTATGGAATGCGGGATCCATACATGCTCTATAAAATCTCATGTCCATACTTTATAAAGGTACATATTTAGTGTGTATTACTCATTTTTTGGAAAATTTCTAGGTGTAGAAGTTGGCGGATTCACGTCTTTAGATTTCATTTACTTTTATATCACCAACCCAACCGACTGCTTCCCCGTTTCATATTGTACAAATTTTTTTGTCTAATTAAATTGTACAATATCAATATTTAATATTAATAATTTAGTATTGAAAATAATGATTTTAGATAATGTTAGATAGTTGATAGGGATCACCATCCGTAAACAATCGCAATCCTGAGACCACCATCCCTGGAGTCCATTTGTCAATTTGTATATCGCGGAACTCTGAGTGCTGTTTGGAGGACACATAACAATATAAGTGCAATGTTGAGCCAGCCCGCCAGTCCTCCTGTCAATTTGTATATCACGAAACTCTACATGCTATTTGTAGGACACGAAGAAATAGAGGCCCATTTTTGAGCCCGCTGGCTCGAGAACCCACGATCCAAAAAGTGGCCAAGTATGGAATGTGAGATCCATACATGATCTATAAAATATCATGTCCATACTTTATAAAGGTACATATTTAGTATGTATTACTCGTTTTTCAGAAAATTTCTAGGTGCGAAAGTTGGCGGATTCACGTCTTCAGATTTCATTTACTTTTATATCACTAGCCCGACCAACCGCTTCCCCGTTTCATATTGTACAAACGGTTTTGTCTAATTAAATTGTACAATATTAATATTTAATATTAATAAATTAGTATTGAAAATAATGTTTTTAGATAATGTTAGATAGTTTATAGGGATCACCATCTGTAAACAATTGCAATCCTGATCCCGCCAGCCCTGGAGTCCATTTGTCAATTTGTATATCGCGGAACTATGAGAGTTGTTTGGAGGATATCGAACAATAGAAGTGCAATGTTGAGCCAACCATCCCACAAGTTCTCTTGTCAATTTGTATATCGCGAAATTTTGGGTGCTATTTTTAATGAACAGAACAATAGAGGCCCAATTTTGAGCCCACTTGCCCGAGAACCCTCGATCCAAAAAATGTACATGCTCTATAAAATCTCATGTCCATACTTTATAGAAGTACATATTTAGTATGTATTACTCATTTTTCAGAAAATTTCTAGGTGCGAAAGTTGGTGGATTCACATCTTCAGATTTCAATTACTTTTATATCACCAGCCCGACCGACCGCTTCCCTGTTTCGTATTGTACAAAATTTTAGTCTCACGGTTTTCTGAATAGGCAACTTACTATATAGGCGGGTTAAATATTGCATTTCCATTGTTCCTCCACTTGCAAACAACACCTAGACTTTGACTAACCGCCTCCCCATTCCATACCTAGCCACATTTCCGATTGCAGATTCTCGGGGAGGTGGGCTCTAGGGTGCACTTCCATTGTTCTGTCACCTCCAAAGAGCACTCACACTTCCACGATATACAAATTTACAACTAGACAGTCACATCATACCCTCTTCCTCATTACACAGTTTTCACTCAGAAGTTTCGAGAGGTACAGTTTGGTCGTCGGGTCCTCACGTCTCCTGTGAAACTATTGTCACCCCATTTTTGAAGCCCGTCCGTCCGCTTTACATACTTCTCCATTTGTTTGAATCTCTTTCTTAGATCGTCAAGTTGGTGGATTCATGAAATATCTAATTCCTAATCACTAATTCCTATGCCTGCCACCTCCGCACTTCTTTCCAACCAAGCCTAACTAACCGTTTCCCTATTCCATACTTGGCCACTTTTTTCATTGCCAATTCCTGGATAGGAGGACCAAATATTTCCCTTCCAATGTTTCACGACATGCAAACAATACCCTCAATTCTACAAATATACAAACCTGTCGTTGGGCCGCACCACCATACAGTCTTCCCTTTTACACATTTTGCAGTAAAAAATTATGATACATACAATTTGAACGTCGACCTTCACCTCTACTAGAAATCCCCTTTAATCCTATTTTGAAACCCGTCCGACCGATTTTCATGCTTCACCATTCCTTTCTTGCACTCTTCCCTTTTACATATTTTGTAGTTAAAATTTCTGAGACATACAATATGACCGCTCACCCTTACCTCTACTGCAAATTCCCTATATTTTGAAAAATGTGCGACCTATTTTCATATTTGGCCATTCCTTATTTTCACTTGTTTATAATAAAATATTCTTATTTATAATAAAAAAACTAAATTTAGTCATTAGGTCCTGACCTTCGGAAAGAAACCAAGATTTGAGGAGATCTCCCATCAATACGCATTAAACAAAGATTTACGGAAGGTTATATTATCCTTTCCGAGTGTTGATTTCAAACACCATGGAATGTCATTCGCGGGACCTTGGGTTGGCCCGTCCACGAAATATTTAAACCCTAATTCCGAAAGCGAGCCCGACCGACCATTTCCCTATTCCATACTTATCCACCTTCCCTCAATTCCGCAAATACACAAACCATCTGCTGAACTGCACCTTCATGCCCTCTTCCATTTTATGCGTTTTGCAGTCAAAAGTTCCGACTCATGCAATTTCACCATTGGACACTCACCTCTCCTCATTATATCTTGTAAACCTATTTTGAAGCCCGTCCAACCACTTTTCATACTCGGCCATTCCTTGCTTTCTCTTCCCCATCTCTGTCACCTTTGTCACTGTTTATAATAAAAAAATGTTTATATATATATAATGTCTTGTTTCTAAATATGAGATTAGTAATATTTAATGCTAACAACTCATCATGCAGGAGCTGTGTAAATTGTCATTGATGGGTGAAAGGCTGGAGAATATCTTCCATTAATACACATTCAACAAATATTTGCGGAGGGTTTTGTTATACCTTTTGAATGTTAATTTCAAATACCATGGAATGTCATTCACACATCGTCAGCTTGGTTCGTTTACGAAACTTGAAATACTTAAATGTTATTCGTCGTAACTGCCACCTTCGCACGTCTAAGTATGCAATAATTAAGCTTTACTTCTAACAACTCATCACACATCATGCATAGAGATTGTCATTAATGAGTGAAGAGCTCGAGGATATTTTCCATTCAAAGGCATTGAAACAACATTTCCGGGGGGTTATATTATCCCCTCCATATGTTTATTTCAAGCTGCGTCTGGATCAAACAAACATTTTCCTAAACTAATGGCACCAACTCGACAACAGTTCTGTGAAGATACAGTGAACATCTTCGGGCCTGAGGACGAGAACTACCACAGTAACAAAGCATCGCTCCAACAGCCTGCCACAGAAACAAAGCAACCCAAAGTTCTTCAAACGGAGGAGGTTCATCCTAAAATTGATAGTTCGCATAAGCTTCCCGTGCAAAAGAAGAGAAAAAGAATTGTAGGGGAGGCGGAAGAGCCCAAAATTGAGAGTGAGAACATGGAATTTGACACTGATATGGATAGAATATTCTGCAACCTTGATCATCCAGGTGACGCAATTTAGCATAGCTACCCAATGGATATAGTTGATATTGAAATTTTTGACGAAGATGAATCCTTCATATTCCAGAGTGTTGTTTTTGAAAGCGAATCTAAAAAATTAATTATTGAAAAGAGAGATGTCAAAATAATAAAGGAAAATATCGTTCAGAATTTGACCTTGCCAACATGCTTCCGTCCCAAATCTCTAGACTTCACAGAGTCACTAGAGATTCTCTTGATGATTCCATCGAAGGCATTGATGCCAAGAATGCCAGACTAAAGGACCGGATCAAGGAATTCAAGGAAGCTTTGATTCCTATGCCATTGCTTGCTAGTCCTTTGGCAATAGCCAAGCCTGCCACCCTGTAACATACCCAACCACCCATAGGCCGGGGTACGCTACTGTCAAGCCCACCCTTGGACTTCTTTCTCTTACATATACATTTTAAAATTTAAGTATGTATAAAATAAAAGACTTTAACGACATGCACAACAATATCCAACAAGCATGCATAGTCTAAAGATTCAATTAAACGATAATTAAATATACACAGGGGAAATACATTGATATATATGTAAATTATACTATAACACAAAGAACTTATCTTTATGAAATACAACACCAACTAGCTGCAGAACAAGGATGTTCCACCCAACCATAGACACTATTGTTCTAAATCTCAACAACAATGTCACCCCCGAGCCAGGGATATGAATCCACAAGGATGGTTCCAGAGTGTTACTTGGATTTCCAAACTAGTCAGCACCCAATATCTAGCAGGCTTCCTAGTTGTCACAACAATCCAAGTACCCAACTCTCTTCTACCCATATTGCACCACCCGAGAGAATGAACCTCCACCCTTCTCTACCACACAATACCTCAGGCAGTCCTTCTCCTTATTCGGGCTCCAGTGCAACTGGGTCTAGAATATCAATGCTGGAACTCTCAGGACTCCTAGCTGTGATCAATGCTGGAAAAATTCCAACGTATATTAGACATGCGGCCTCAGGTCACGACTGGATCACATGAGCGACCACTACATCCAACTATCCCATGGATAATCTTCAACAGTTCAACTCCCTTTCCCTGAGCCAAGATGTGGATGATGGATGGATCAATGAATGGGTAAGTGGGTGCATGGAGGTGCATGCATGAAAGTGCGTGAGGGATAGAATGGTGCAAATGAAAAAGTGAAGGAGAAAATGAGCCAACAACCAACCCCCCCATCAGACTAGAGGCCGGTTTAAGTAACTTCGTGGGGAAATCAAGAACCTCTTGGCCTTCCCCAAGAACCTCACGTAACTGATTCACTCCCTTAAACAAAATAGGGTAATTATAATAGGAATAAACACTTATCCCCTTAATCCCCCTCTCTTGTGGAATCATAGCCCCCTATAAATCTAGTCTTTGTCCATCTAGAAGCCAACCATGTATTTATTATTAATAATGATAAAAATATTACATGTCTTGGGCACACTGGCCTCTTAATAATTGTTTGGGCACTTTGGCCTCTCAGCATTGTATCAATACATTATTTAAAATGGGGGTTCAAAAGCTGGGGTGTTACATCCCCTCCCCCTTATTTTGGCATCTTCCTCAGTGCATATGCAAAAATAGAGATCAAAATCTCAAATTTATTCAAAAAGATGTGGGTAATCTGCCCACATGGCATATTCATGCTCCCAGGTAGAATCTTCAGGACCGTAGCAGGTCCACTGAACTTTTACCATCTCTATAGCTTGATTCCGGAGCATTTTGACTTTTCTATCTAATACACGCACTGGATGAACCTTAAAATATCCCTCTGTCCCTACCTGAATCAGATGCTAATCAATAACATGGTTAGGATCATGTACATATTTCTTTAGTAAAGAAACATGAAATACACTATGTACATTCATGGAAGCAGGCAATGCAAGAATGTATGAGGCTGACCCTATTCTGTCCAATATTTCAAATGGACCACAGAATCTCACTGTCAGCTTCGTACAACTACCCAATTTCAAATAACTTTTCTTGGGATTAACTTTCAAAATCACATGCTCCCCTACTTTAAACTCTCTATTTGTCATGTTCTTGTTTTCATAAACTTTATGTCTATCCTGAGCTGCCTTTAAATTCTTCTTGATCTTGACCACCTGGTCTTCCATGTCCTTGAGCAACTCCGGCCCAAGTACCACTCTATCTGCTAGGTTATCCCAACTTACTAGAGTATCACATTTCCTACCGTACAAGACTTCAAATGGGATCATTCTCAATGAAGCTTGATACCCATTATTATATGCAAACTCAACCAAGTGTAAGTAATCTTCCCACTTAGATGGCTTATCCATCACATACATTCTCAACATGTATTCAATTATTCGATTGAATCTCTCTGTTTTCCCATCTATATGGGAATGATATGTTGTGCTAAAGTTTAGATTTTTTCCAAATCCCTTAAACAATCCCCTCCAGAAATTGGAGGTAAACTTTGTATCTCTGTCTGAGACAATTGTCCTAGGTATCCCATGCAACCTAGCAATTTCCTTCATGAAAATTTCTGCAATATTAGCCGTTGTATGTGTTGTATTCACATGCACAAAATGAGCAACCTTTGTTAATTTGTCAACCACCACCATGATTGAATCATGTTGCTTATTCGTTCTAGGTAATCCTATGATGAAATCCATGGTGATCACTTCCCATTTTTTCTATGGGATTGGCAATGGCTGCAGCAAACCTGCTGGGTGCCTATGTTCAACCTTCACCTTCTGAAATTCCATACATTGAGAGATGTAATCAACAACATCCTTCTTCATTCCCAGCCAAAAGAACTGGCTTCTTACTGCTGTAACTGTTTTCTGGTAACCGGGATGTCCAGCATAAGGAACATCATGCATTTCCTTCAGTACCAAATTCCTCAGTTCTCTAGAACTAGGAACATAGATTCTATTTTTATGCATGAGTAATCAGTCTTCCTTTATCTCATACTCCTTTATTTTCTGTTGTACATCTCCTTGTTGTAACTTTTCCTTTACATGTAGGTAATGCTGGTCTATAACAAGATCATCTAAAATTCTTCTCTTCAAGTCTGACTGATGCATACTGATAGCAGTAGCATGCATGAGATGAACTCTTCTACTAAGTGTATCGACAACTTTATTCTCCTTTCCTTTGATATGATTGTTATCAAAGTCATATTCACTTAAAAATTCCATCCATCTTGTTTTCCTAGCATTCAAGGTCAACTGTTCAAAAAGATACTTCAGGCCAATGTGGTTTGTCCTTAATTCAAATTTCTTCCCCATGAGATAATGCCTTCACGTCCTCAAGGCATGAACAATGGAAACGAGTTCCAAGTCATGCGTGGCATAGTTCCTCTCATGTTCCTTGAGCTTTTTGGACTCATATCCAATGACATGTCCATTTTGCATGAGGACTCCCCCAAGTCCTTCCTTACATGCGTTTGTACATACCACAAAACTTTCATTTGGGTCAACAATCTTTAACACAGGTGCACTAGTAAGTAATTCCTTCAACATATTAAAATTCTTTTCACACTTGAGTGTCCATTCAAATTTAGTTCCCTTATTTTGGAAAGAAGTGATGGGATGAGAAATCTTAGAGAACCCTACTATGAACCTTTTGTAGTAGTAAGCTAATCCCATAAAAGATCTGATGTCTGACACAATGGATCTGATTTTGATAAAAATAACACTTACTCAACTTGGCATACAACTGATGTTCTCTCAGTACTTGCAACACCAGTCTTAAGTGATGTTCATGATCCTCTTCATAATTAGAATAGATAAGTATGTCATCCAGGAATACTATGACAAACTTACCCATATAATTTCTGAATATGTTGTTCATTAAGCACTTGAAGACAACTGGTGCATTGGTCAATCCAAATGGCACCACTACAAATTCACAATTCCCATACCTAGTTCTAAAGGTTTTTTTATGAATGTCTTCTTCCTTGATTCTTACCTGATGGTATCCTGCCCTCAGGTCAATATTTGAAAATATTTTCACTCCTCTTAGCTTATCAAAGAGGTCATCAATTCAGGGTAGAGGATACTTGTTCTTTATAGTGTACTTGTTCAGCTGTTGGAAGTCAATACATAGCCTCAAGGTACATCCTTCTTTTTGACAAAAAGTACTGGTTCTCCCCAAGGTGAAACACTTGGACATATGTACCCTTTATTCAACAATTCCTCCAATTGCATTTGTAATTCTTTTAACTGTGGTGTGCTCATTCTCTAAGGTGTTTTTGACACTGGGACATCTCCTGGCACTAAATCAATTGAGAAAGCTATCTCCCTTCTTGGTGGAAATACGGGTATTTATTTGAATACATCTTCAAATTCCCATAGTACCAAGAAATCTTCAAGGCTTGGTCCCTTTGTATTATTTGGCTCTTCCACATGAGTTGCATACAGTTTACATCCTTTCCTAAAACATCTTTTTAGCTGTAAGGATGAAATCTCCCTTATAGAGATGGGTCTTGGAACTCCTTGCACAGTTCTTTGTTTTCCATTTCCATCAAGACATGTAAATGTATTGTTATGACAATCTAGGACAACATGATGCTTTTCCAACCAATCCATTCCAATCAGAATATCATAAGAACCCAATGGTATGATATTTAGATCCATACTAGTATTCATGCCATTAAGACTTATGGAACAACTTCTGACCATATCATGGATTCTTCTTTTGGTTCCAGTGGCTACCTGAACCAAACTTTCTTTTCCAAGTTTACTTTTCTCCAAATGTAATCTATCCACTATCTTAGGATCAATGTAGAAATGAATTTCTTCTGAATCAATCAAAATAACAACAGGCTGATTTATGATCTTACCTTCCACCTCAATCATATTGGACTGGTACTCTATTTTTCGATCATTTAACACTGCATAGATTCTTCCCATATCTCTGACTGTCGTAGCCTCTTGAATGTTGCATAGATTCTTCACTCTGTCTTTTCTGTGTTGGCAATCCTTGTACATGTGATCTTCCTTGCATCCCCAACATTAGATTGGTGGTCTTCCCCTTTTTCCCAAGGAATCTTCTTTCTTGGAATCCCCTTTAGTATACTGATATTGATGATTTCTATTAGGCTCATTCCTATTGAAGGGAGGTTTGAATCCTTTCCTCCTCTGATTAGACTTCACATTTTTCTTGTCCTTCCAAGATTTATTTAGGGATTCTCTTCCCTGGCCTTGCTCATACATATATTTATCCTTCCTGATGGCCTCAGTCAAGGTATTGGGTTCATCATACTTGATCTTTTCCTTATAAAAGGATGGAAGTCCACTTAGAAATCTCTGTATTTTCACTTTATCATCACCAATGAACCTGACATACTTTAACAATGCCATGAACTTCTTCTCGTACTCTGCCATAGTCATGCTTCCCAACCTGAGTTCAAAGAAATCCTACGTTTTCTTGTCATAGAAATTCTCTGAGAGGTACTCCTTATGGAAATACTTCTTGAACCGCTTCCAAGTGATCCTACTTTCATTAAGATGTTCCACTAGCTTCAGTTGGTCCCACCATATTGCAGCTTTCCCATGTAAATGGTAGGTGGAAATTATGGCTTCCAGATTGGATGAATAGTTATGCAACTAAAAATGTCTCCTGAGCCCAAGAAAACATGCTTTGGCATCATATTCCCTTTCTCTTTCACCCCCAAAGGAAGGTGGCTTGAGCTTCCTCAACTCTCCTTGCAAACTATCTATCTCTTGTTTCTTTCTTTGGTGTCTAATAGGAGACACTTCTGGACTGCTTACGAGATATTTTGATGCATAAAAATTTCTTTCTGAGTAAGGAGGTGAGTGGTGTCCATGAGCTCTGCTAGCACTTCTGTAATAACCAACTCTTCCATGATCATTCCTTCTTTCATGGCACCTTCCTTCTTCCTCTTGTCTTGAGTTTGATCCCTTCTTCATCTATCTCTACAACTGATTTAAGCTATGCAACACTCAAGCATTTACCTGAATTTTCTCTCTCATCAGTCTCTCGTTGTCTGCTTTGTATCTCTCTACTTCCACCATCAGGCTTCTTACCATTTCTATTAACGTTTACTGCTCTCCTTTTTCCTTGCGTCCATTAGACTCTGTCTCTGCATTACCAACTCTAGTATTCTGGCCTGCGGGCTCATTATCATGACTCGAGGCTCCATCGCCTTCTTCCATTTCCTCAATATGCATCCTGAGCTGATGTGCTTAAGCCCCTTAATTCTGCAAAATGTGCAAGTGACCATTTTGTTAGAATTATGCATATGATAAACAAAATTTCCAAACCATGCTATAGGTTTCTTTCTTACTTTTTTTGTTCATAGAGATCATATCCCCATTCTCCAAAAACAATAGTGTCCTGTTATCCTTGGCTGACACAGAACTCATCCTATGCAGGCACTTCCTTCAAACCACCTTCTCAGGTGACCACGACTAGAAACCATGGCTAAATCCTTCCTTAGCACCTTTCTGTGTTGAAGACAGCCAATTCGTCCCTTAGCCCTCCTTCCCTCAGTTCTCAATCTACATATAACCACAACCATGACCCTGCGCTTAGCTGAAAAAGCGCTTGTCCAGAGCTTTGGGACTTCGAAACTTTCAACCAGTACCAGATCAACGGTCCTTGTTCTCTTTCACGATCAATGATTGAGATCCACTTTGGGACTCCGCGCTGCGGGGGTCTCAACTTTCCCCACTTTCTTCCTCCCAGAATGCTTTTACTCAAAGTTCATGATCTATCAATGGGTGTCCTCCCATAGATCAACAGTTGTGAATCGCTTCGGCTCTTTGGGCTTCAGAAGTTTCAAACTTTCGTCTTGCACTTTCTCTTAGATTTATTTCACCTGAATTCGACGATCCTTCGATGTGTGTCTTCTGGAATCAATGGTCGATAAGTACTCCGGCCTTCAGGCCTTCAAGAGTTTTCGACCCAATGTAACCTGTCAAATATTTCCCCTCTGGAGTGCCCAGTCTCTGGATTGCATGATTTGTCGCCACGTGGAGAAATATTGGAAGCAGACCTGTGGCCCAATCAAGCAGGTGACACATGTCATGTTCTAATCGAATTTTCAATACTCCAAATTCTCAAAACTTACTGACACGTGGCACACATTCCATGTGTCCATGTCATCCCAGGTGATGTCCACAAGCCACGTCACTTCATAAATTTTAGGGTCCACATCACCTCCTAGTGATGTCATCATGCCCCATCACTTTATCTCTTTGGGCTTCGGGACTTCGGGAGTTTCTATGCTAGCACACTTCCAATTCTCCCGAACTCCACATTCCTAAACTGGCCAATCTGTTGCCATGTGTCCTCCTAGATAAGATGGTTAAGATTCACTTTAGGTATTCACCCGAAGTCCATAGATCTACACCAGGTCTCCTCCTTACTCTGATGGCTACGATTTCTTCAGGTCTTCGAACTTCAGAAATATCAAATTTCAAAACTTATCTAGCCCCACTAGATTTTATCCGAAGCCATGGATCTGGTGACATGTGGCTCTCGATAGATCAATGGTTGAGATCCTCTCGGATGATCGGATGATCATGATTTACTTCAGATCTCCGTCTCTCCGGGCTTCAGGAGTCTCAAATCTCAACCAAAAACCTCTCGAACAAATTCCTCCAGAGTTACTAATCTGCTGACACGTAACCTCTTGGCAATCGATGGTTAGGATCTACTTCGGACGATCCAACAGTCGATGTTTACTTAGGGTCTCCGAATCTATGGGATTTGGGAGTTTCAACTCTCGCTCACTCTTTCCCAGAGTGCATTCACCCGGAGAACACGATCGTTTGATGCGTGTCCTCCTATGGATTGACAGTCCCCAACTACTTTGGCTATTCATAGTTTCGATGTTCGATCCCTAACCTGTCATATCAATGCATGCCTTTCAATTTGCGGGGGCATGTATCGATGGTTTGGAGTAACCCAATTTTTTCCCCACACTTCTACTGATGTTGACACATAACCCCTTGGGGAAACCGTGTTTTGGATTATAGGACTGCCTTAGGAAATTATCTCTTGTGCCACTTGGTTCCCCTCAATGCCTCCTGTCCGTTGATCTCCCTCTCCCATGGGATCTGACGGTTGTGACCTTAAACATTGCTTCCTTTTCATCGGATGACCCCTGTTCGACTGTCCTCCGATCCAACGATCCCAGATCTCTCCTGATCCTACGGTGGCGATCACTCCCGAATTTGAAGGGGACGATCACAATCCTTCAAACCCCTTACACAGGTCTCTGACGTTCTATCTCCCGCGTAGATTCTGCAACACCATTCGTCCTAAGATTTTCAATTCCATGGTCAGAATACAATCTCGAACCTGAGACTTTGACCAAGAGACCTGGCCCATACTGGCCCAGTGTTCCAACCAGAAGCTCTGATACCAACTGTAACATACCCATCCACCCACAGGTTGGGGTACACTACCTTCAATCTCGCCCTTGGACTTCTTTCTCTTACAGATACCTTTTAAAATTTAAGGATGCATAAAAGAAAAGACTTTAATGATATGCACAACAATATCCAATAAGCATGCATAGTCTAAAGATTCAATTAAACGACAATTAAATATACACAACGGAAATACATTCATATATATGTAAATGATACCATAACAAAGATAAATTATCTTTATG
Organism: Picea glauca; assembly: GCA_000966675.3. Classification (NCBI taxonomy): domain Eukaryota; kingdom Viridiplantae; phylum Streptophyta; class Pinopsida; order Pinales; family Pinaceae; genus Picea; species Picea glauca. Next base: position 618,288 of record JZKD02S1763249.1, on the reverse strand, counting down.
AAAGATGACACCAACTGGCTGTAGACCAAGGATGTTCCACCCAACCGTAGACACTACTGTTCCAAATCTCAACAGGAGCGTCACCCTCAAGCTAGGGATATGAATCCATAAGGACAATTCCAGAGTGTTACTTGGCTTCCCAAACTAGTCAACACCCAAGCTCTCACAGGCTTCCTAGCTCTCATAACAATCCAAGTACCCAAATCTCTTCTACCTAGCTTGCACCACCTGAGAGAATGAACCTCCACCCTTCTCTACCACGCAGTCCCTCAGGAATTCCTTAGCCTTATTCGAGCTCCAACGCAATGGGTCCAGAATATCAATACTGGAACTCTCACGACTCGCAGCTGTGAGAAACGCTGGACACGGGCCAACACATCTCAGACATGCAGCTTCATGTCACGGCTAGATCACACCAGCGACCACTACATCCAACTATCCCGTGGCTAATATTCAACAGTTCGACTCCCTTTCCCCGAGCCAAGATGTGGATGACTGATGGATCAATGAACGAGTAAGTGGGTGCATGGAGGTGTGTGCATGAAAGTGTGTGCTGGATAGAATGGTGTGAATTCAAAAGCGAAGGAGAAAACAAGCCAACGACCAACCCCCCCATCAGACTAGAGGCAGGTTTAAGTAACTTCGTGGGGGAATCAAGAACCTCTTGGCCTTCCCCAAGAATCTCATGTAACCGATCCCCTCCCTTAGACAAAAGGGGTAATTAGAATAGGAATAAACACTTAGCCCCTCAAGCCCTCTCTCTTGTGAAATCATAGCCCCCTATACTCTAGTCCTTTTCTGTCTAGCAACCAACCATGCATTTATTATTAATAATGATAAAAACATTACATGTCTTGGGCACACTGGCCTCTTAATAATTGTTTGGGCACTCTGGCCTCTCAACATTGTATTAATACATTATTTAAAATGAGGGTTCAAAACCTGGGGTGTTACACACCCCTACAACAAAGTTAAAAGGATCCTCCATCTTCCTCACATTGTGTAGAGGATATGTGGAGAAAAATATCAAGAAAAGAATGGAACTAATTGTTGAGGCCTGGGAAACATCACGAACTATGGATTCCTTGGGAAGTAGGGCACATGCTCGAACTTCTGCAAACCGATTTAAAAAATGAAGAAACTTTCTATTTGGACACGGTCATACCTTTTTCTTTTCATGTCAACAACATGACAGACACGAAAAGAAGACAACATGATCTCCCCTCCAAAATCCAGATCACTCAATTATAAGCATGCTGGAAAGAGAAGGTGAAGAACTTGTATCTCATTGTCCAATCATGTGAGAAAGCAATATCAAAGAAAGAAACATTATTCACAAAGCTGACCAAAATAGAATTAGCCGGAAGGACCAACACGTTCCAGGACCCCAACTTAATCGTTAACCAAGAAAGATTTCGATAAACAAGTTGATAATTTTAAGGCGTTGTCTTTAGAAATTTTTTACAACATTCTTGAATATGGTGAAGTTCACGTGGACAAATGGCTAGTCGGATATTTCATACAGAATCGAGACATTGATCAAGCTTTGCGTAATCTTTCCATTGATCTAAGAGAATTATAAAAGGAACTTTTCAACATAAAAGTCCGGAATGACATCAACGTCGCCCCCTTGAGAAGCTACATTGAAGAATTCGTTGAAATGGTCTTGAAGTGGGTCACCGATGAAAGGAAACAGAAAAAGGTATCAACAAGAAAATAGAAAAAATAATTATATGTATATAACCATCACTGTAATTCTATACTAATGAAATCCTCCTTTGTTTATCAATCCAGTTATTCCACCCTTTCTGAAAAGAAATCTCTAGACAAAGACTGATACCTTCCCATTTCTTCTTTTCAAGTATTACACTCTACTGTCGCCCACTTCTTCTTTCCACAGTCCTATTTCTTGTACATATTTATCTTATGGTCCGCAGGAGCCCCAATCCCAGTCTATATGAAAAACACATTTAAATTTCCAGGAATATGTAACAAACTATTATTTTTTGATATATTCCAAATAAAACTATTTTTTGTCTCCTTTTATATTTATGTGCTCCTAAATTTTTATCTTCAACTATGCTGAATGTCAAGACATTGTGTTTATTTTATTTGAATTGTCTTTTACTCATGCATATCTTTTTTCTGCTGGGTCCACGGAAGTCCCAATGCTATTCTATATGACAAACACATTTAAATTTTGAGGAATATGTAACACACTTTTATTTTTTGTTATATTCCAAATAACACTATTTTTTTTATCTTCTTTTATATTTATATGCTCCTAAATTTTTATCTTCAACTATGCTGAATGCTAGTTTTTTTTTCTACCGACACATATACAGACAACTCTATGGAAATTTTAGTTAACTCTAACCATTTCAAAATATACACTGAATAGATAAAACATGCAAAGTAGGACTACTGGAAAGAACGAAAATTTCAAACATAGCAAGATGGATTATATAGTTTCACATAATAAATTGGACTCTAGAGGGCACGTGTCAATTCTTGCATGGTTACCACCTATCCTTCATGCTTCTTGCCACATATGCGCTGCAATTTCCATCTGCCCCCGCTACTTTTCCCCCATCTATCTACATTTATCCCCAATTCAACGCGACAGGGACTACGCTGCCATGCAACACTTGTTATATTAAAGTATTATTTTTGCAAATGTTTAACATATGAAATCATTTAAGCATGTACACATAAAATAACTCATGTACATATAATGTAATATGTACTAAGGATATTGTGGTTTGGTACACAAAACTATTCTTATTTAGGAATTACATTTTTCTCTCTCTCGTGCATATTTATAGTTTTAGTTGGTTACAAGGGTGGCCTCCCTTTTGGCTCACTAGGTTATTATAGTGTCCTATTTGACACTTCTACTACCCTGTTTGTATTTTTTGGTAACACATTCTCATTTCAAGGTGGTTATTGGACTTATCTAAAGTCCTAGGTAATTTTTGGATGATTTCCTTGGGTAGGTGGGGTTTCCTTTTGTTACAACAAATTTTGCCTCACTCCATGAAACTTGGTTGGATGACCTTTTCCATTTCCCTATGCAGACTTGAAGTCCCATTTTGTACCTTCCAGAGCCAAAAAAACATATTTTTCCACATATACGCACCCTATCAGTTATACAACAAGCGTATACGCAGGTTGCTCCACTACAACCCACGTATATCAGGTTTGGTGCTCAAAATTAAAAATTATGTCAGGTTTCCATGCCATGTCACGAGATCCATGATCCTTGACCTTCCATACACTGGAAACGCTTCGAATCATCCCTTTAGTTCCATTTTAAGGCTATAAATTGAGCCATATTCAAGCCTTGAGGAGATTCAACAATTCAACTTTGAGAGAAAAGACACACAGGAGAAATTTCACTATATTGAGTTTGCATCCCTTTGTCCTTGAAATTCTGAACTCCTTGTTCAACCCCCAAGTTCTTCCTTATTTGTGATGGAGAACCTCATTGATTCCTTTCTATGAGATTGCCTTTGGTGGAGGATTGAAGTGGTGGAGGACCAACTAGAGGGACTTAGTTTCTTGGTTCTGATATGTGCCATTATAGAAGTTTGTAACCTATGTACTTCCGCTGATTATTTTAATAGAAATACTCTTTTCTCATCCAATTGATATATTGCAAATATTTGAATTATTATTCCATGGGCATATTTGTCATGTATGTTAATGGATTATGCTAATCTATATGCTAAAATTGTATATTATCACCATATTCTTGTGTATCTTGGTTGTTGAGGACAAGTTGTAGGTATAAAGCTTTGGGTTGCATGCTCAACAATGGTATTCATCGAATGTTTGGACGAGGTAGACTCTTAGCCTTGTTTTGTTAGCATTTATTTTATATAGCATACTTGGGATTAGAGTTGATTTATGAATTTCATTCTTTCTATTGTGGTTTACCCCTTTCCATAGAGATATTTTCCTCGTAACATAATTGGTGACCATACTGGGGATGATATTCATTTTGGGGGTTTGGAGTGTTTTTCTCCTTGATTTTCTCTTTGTTAGCCCGAGTTTTGCTTGTCGCATGTTGCTTGACAACTTGTTTTTTACCTTGCATCTGAGTTTCTTGGATTAACCCTTTCCCTAACAGTGTTTTACTGGGTATACGTGGTTTTCCCCTTGACAGACGCATATATACGTGAGTTTTCTTCCTTTAGGGAGAGTATATACACAAGTTTTGTTGAAATAGTCACGTACGTCAACTCTTTAGTGTTGCTGGATGAGTTTGGTGTTTGATGGATGAGTTTGGATGGTTGTTGAGTCTTTCTGGGTCTCTGTCTTGACTGTTAAGTGCTTACAGAGTGATAGGAATCCTTCTTATTGTTGAATTTTCGGGAAATTTTATTTCTTATCATCTTTTTCAATGGTTGTCCTTGCGCATTGGTCTGAGTGTTTGGTTCTTGGTGTCCTACTTGGGTTGTCTCTTTTTTCTTGCAGTAGGGTATTCCTGTGAAGTTGTTATTCATTCCTTGCATTTTATTTTCTTTAAATCAAAAATACAAAAATATTTGCTTATTTACATTATGGAATTTGCACTTTTGATTACTTTGCATTGATTTTGACATATTGGGAGAGATTGCATTTCATTGAAATTGTAGAGATTGCATTGGAAAAATTGCATTTAGAAGCATACCATCTCTTTTAAATTCAAGACTAGTATTTAGCAGTGTTTTTATATTTGCTTATTTTTATATGTTGAGTTGTAATACCATCAATTTCACGACCACACCTCTTGAGTAAGTAGAAGCCATTAAAATTAACATTGATTAATTAAAATTGATTAGAAACAATTTTATTTTTTAGGATACACAAACAAGTATAGGACATAGGGACTTGGAATAGGATTTTGTGATTAAACTTCTCCAAGGATATTAAACTAAACATATGTGTCTGACGAGGGAGTGGTGAAACCCATTCTATAATTAGTGATGTCAGGAGGCTCCTCTCACACTAGAGTTAAGAACGAGGTCGTGCGAAGTTGGTTGCAGAGATAGCCCTCTAATACCTTCTTATCTTCATAGATATATTTGGGGTTCTATTCGTATTTGGGGGACTTGATAGTACCTTTACCTTAGTGAGAGGCGATTCTTTCAAGATTTCAGGCTTTGTTACCTTGCCCATATGGTGGACCAGACTTATGACTGTTTGCCTGTGCGTTGGTTATATTGTGGCGATTCTAGTTGCTTGAAATAGGTAACCACATAGGTTACTTGCAGGGGTTATTCTATAGGTACCCTGAGTCAGATAATGGTCGGACAAGACAAAAACTTTATGGAGGATTACCTCTCTGTTGGGATTTGGCCGACTACGTTGTTAAGCCCACGAGGGCCCTTATAATTGATTTTGATACCTCTAATGTTTTGAAGGGAGTCTCAGGACCCTCTTGGGAGAGACATACCTACTCTAGTGAGGGAGGCCCCTTTTCAACCACTATATCTTATTTGTGTGCATTGGCCTTTTTTAATTTATTTTGGTGTGTTCTCTGATTATTAGTTAGCCATAGGATTTGGTTTTATATCTCAAGTATTGAGTCATCATGGAGCAAGACCAACCTCTTCGCCGGTCTCTCCATTTTTTGAAGTTACCACAACATCTTGATCCTTTACCGAAGGTGATTTCTAAAAGGCATAAAGTTAATAAACATGGTACATATATCTCCACCTCCTAGACTCGTGATCATCCATTTATGAGTACTGAGTCAAACATGAACGTCACAGGGAGTCCCTTGACTCCTATATCTTTTGTGATTAGTGGGATCCCTTCGAATCCTTTTGCCTCGACGGTGGGGGTGTCGAAGATCCCCGCCTCTAGTGCTACCCAACCTTTGGGTTCTACTCAACCCATAAGAATGAACCCTTTCATATCTCTTTTTGGGATGCCAAGTCACAATTCTCAGTCAATACCTTTGGTCTCTAATCCCTTTTCTTTTTTTATTCCTAACATGATGTCACAACTCTCATTCTCCATTCTAGGGGATAATGTGAATCCTATTTTTGGACCTGGGGGCATGGCTCCTTTGTATTCTCCTCTCTTATTTGGTGGAGTTCATATTCCCCAAACAAATCCTATAGTTGGTGGTTGGCCTCCTCTTTCCTATGGGATTAATCCTAGTCACAATGCTCTAGGATGGGGTGCTCAACTGGGTGGACAATTCACTTCCTATATTCCATCCTTTATCCTCTCTTCCTCCATGCCAATTCCAACAAACATATTTATTATGGCGAATCCCCCTCTTTCCTCTAGAGTTCCATCTAGAGGGAGTCAATTTCACACTATGGGCAACCCCCAGTCCGGAGCCCCTTCGGTTGGGGGAAACATATATAACCCTTATCATGATGCTTCCACAGGTATGGTGCCCAAACAACATTTTATGAATCAGTTTTGAGGAGGATATTATCCTACCGGACAGGGCCGTGGCATATACTAGAACAATGGATGGCCTATAATCCCTCAGCCCCAATATTTCCCAGGAGCATGTGCTCCGATGCTGCAACCCTGAATCTATTTTGTTCCCATGCTTAATCTTCCATATTTTTCAAAATTAATGAATGATCTTATGCGCCATGATCCGTTGTGACCCCCTGTCCCCACCAAGATTCCTTTATATATTTCAAAATTCGAAGGCAAGACTGGAAAGGATCCAGGTGATCATGTCACTACTTTTCATCTTTGGTGCTCATCTAACTCCCTGAATGACGATTCTATTCATTTGAGGCTATTTCAACGCACCCTCATATGGGTTTCCATGAAATGGTACATTGAGCTACCAGGGGGAACATACATAAAATTTAATCAAATGGTTTTGGTCTTTCTCAACCACTTCCAGTTGTCGGTTCGTTATGATTTAGGCATATAAATTTTGTCGGCCCTCCGCTAATATAAAGCCATGCATATCTTGGACCATATCAAAGAGTGGCATAGACAAAAGAGGTTGATCAAATCCAAAATTCCTATAGAGTTTCTATTGGAGTGGTTCCTTAAGTCCTTATTGCCTTATATTTCGAAGGATGTCTCTACATCTAAAGTAAAATTTGAGGAAGAAGCTATTTTCAAAGACCAACATTTGGACCTCATATATGCTCAATCTGGGATGTTGTATGGAATTATTCCTGATGCATCGTAGTTGAGCTATGACCCTAGAAAAAATCCCTGGCCTCATACCGATGAAATCGTAGGCTCTGCAAATTCTAAGTCTACAGACTTGGTGACAAACCAGTTGAAAGGTTTGTCTCTAAGCCAACCTGTAGCAGGAAAAGATTTGGGTTCATCCTCCACCCCCACCTAATCGATGGATGTGGATTCTATACAGTGGTCGTCTAACCCAAATGGTAACCAGAAACCAAGAGGGAATAAAAAGAAAGGACGAGGTAATAATCGCAAGGGTGGGAAAAATAATAATAAAGACAAGGATGACACTAACAATGATAGATTGAATAATAATGTTGGTGAGGGAAAGAAAGAAAAAAAGAAGGTGGAGTTTCCTTGTAAACTTTGTAAAGAGGATCACCTTACCCACATATGCCCCAAAATCAAGGAAGTCTCAAGGCTCTTATCACAGCCACCCTCTGTGCTGACAAATCCATTTCCACATAATCAACACATGGCCTCAGTGACCTCCAACACCGGAAATGCATCAAGAAATATTTAAAACTATTCAACACATGAAGATGTCCATCTATGGGCTAATATGGTCAAGTATCAGATTGATGTAGCCACTCAATCTCATGATTACGGTTCTTCACATACTGTTGTAGGTACATATTCTCCTCCTCCTCCAGAAACACCCTTGTAAATTGAAAATCCATAATCTTCGCCTCGTATTCCGAAAGGAGTACTAAAGCAATATTCCCACAATCCTAATGCCAGAGCCACCCAAAACTATTCATTTGTCGAAGATATGGGCCAAACCCCTTGTGCGATGTCATCATTGGAGGTGCTCTAGATGTGTCCCTCATAGAGGAATGACTTTTTATTTGCATTAGGAGCTCTAGACCAGTTTTGTTAGGGACCTAACCCCTCACGTAGGTAGAATAATATATTTCGATGTAATAAAGGTCAATATTAATAAGGCCTAGCAATAAGGAAGAATAAGTTCAATGTAAGAAGGCCTAATATAATCTTCTGCTTCTAGAAGGATCTTCCTCTAGATGGTTCTTTTGATAGACATATTTATTATAAATAGGAGTCGAGGGTATGGGAACTTTTTTCTTGGATATTATTATAATAGAGCTCTTCTCTACTGGAGGTTACCCCCTCGAAGAGGAAAGTGAACATTGCTCTCAGTAATCAAAGTTCTCTTTCTGGTGTTATTATGGTATCATTTTGGTATTATTGTGGTGTTGTTCTGGTTATATTATTGTCCATATGCCATTTCTATCTATTTATTTATGTTTTTCATACTTTTTTATATCTGGAATATTACAAGTGGTATCATAACACCTTCCTCAGCAGAAAATTGTGGGTTAATTTTTTTCTAGAGTAGAGACGTATTCCGACATCTTTAAGCTACAAAGATCTGTCGTTACGTGCATAAACCCACAGTCAAGGATTCATACACATAGGAAAAACAAGTGGTACTTAAGCGCACATCTATTGGCCACCCTTGTAACCCATGTTGGTACAATTTTGAGTGGTAGCGCATCAGACAACACCTGTATACGGATCATACTATATTTCCTGAAGCCCTCCATAGATAAACCATTCGACGGCCTAACTTCTATAGTGTCATCGAGAAAAAAACTCGAGAAGATACTCTCTAGTACCTGGGTAGTCGGGTAGTATGGATAAGGGCACAATATAGCCTCCTTAGTTGGTGCCCTGAGATATTGGGCCAAGTACTACTGTTGGACCTCCCACGTATATCAGAGAGCTATAGTACAGAGTAAACCCTTGTCTGCAGAACCCTTGAATACCTAACCTTTGGGGAAGGAGAAGAAAAAAAATATATAGAATATCTATTGCTGTGCAACTATGTCTCTTGCATTTGAGTTTCTAAATTACTACACATTTCTTCTTGATTAATCATTTGGGAATTTCATCGCTGCAATATTCTTCAGATCGGAGTATAACTCCACCGATGTAACAAGAAAAAAAAGTATGGATCCTGTTGGCACCATTATTTGAGACCTATTCCATTGGATTCCTCTCTTCTCCCTTATCACATTCATACCTATCATTTTTCAGCAAATGTTTTGACCCCACCCACCCCTTTTTGGTTCCCTCATCATCATGGCCCATACCTGTAGCCAAGAATTGGAAGCTCGCTTCAATACCTTGCAATATAATTTCATAGAGACCCAACAAGAAGTGAGACAATTCAGTGCCAATATTGCCACCATTAATAAAAACATGCATCCCTCCAACACCGCCTCAATCAAGGAACTCAAACAATACCTCAAACAAGACATTACTACCCATCTTGAATCTGTCAATACGATGATCTGCACCAAGCTGCATATCCCTACATATCCTCCCTTATCTGACCCACCTTTGCATACCGAAGCTGAAACTTCCATTCATTCCCATAATTTTTAGCTCCATCACTTTCAACGTGACCTACCCCTTCCACGGGTGGATGTGACCAAAATTTATGGCTCGGATCCCACTGGCTGGGTGACCCAAATGGAACATTATTTCTCTTTGTACGACATTACAGATGAGTTGGCCAAACTCTGGTATGGTGTTCAACATCTAGATCGAGAACGTTGGAAATGGTCGTAATGGAGAAAAACTGCTTGCCAAGGGTATGTTGCTTGGACACACTTTGTGGCAGAGATTTATTAACACTTTGACACTAACACCAACCATTTAGGCTGTTTGACAAAGTTGAAACAATCTGGCACAGTGGAAGAATTTACAGTTGCTTTTGAATGACTATATTTTCGTACAGAGGGATGTTTGATGTTTTTTTCCGAGAATGTTTTATCAGTGGCCTCAAGGATGAGATTCGTACCCATGTCGTCATGGCTTGGCCTCAGAGTTGGGTGGAGGATACTAAAAGAGATAAGGAAGCACAACAGGTTGTCTCTTCTCAAAACTAGAAACCCTCCTTTATTCCTCGCACTGAACTAGTAAATCCCACTCCTCTTTCTACTCCACTAAAGATCCAAAAAATGACTAGGGATGAAACAAATGAATGCCAACTCAAAGGCCTTTGTTATAATTGTGATGAAAATTATTTTCGGGGACACAAGTGTACAGAATAAAATCTTTTTATGTCCATCTCGGAGGATGTTTTGGAAGAGGATGTTGAATCTCCCCTTGTGTCTGTGTCACCTAAACCCACTAACATAACCCCTCCCTCAGACCCTCCCGAAGTAGAACCAGTCATTTACCTAAATTCTCTCACTGGCGTCTCTGCTCCCCAAACCCTCAATCTAATTGGTTACATCAAGCATAGGAAGGTCATCATTTTTTTTTTATAGTGGAAGCACCCATAATTTTATTCATCGCCGCATTTCCCAAGAAACTAATTTCTATATACAAGCAGTCAATAATTTCCAAACAATGATTTCCAATGGTGGGTCCATGAAATGTGGAGGGAATTGTGAAAATGTGTGTCTCCAAATTGGTGACTACCACCTGAAATATCATATGTTTTCTATCGACATGGGCAGTTGTGACATTGTGTTGGGTGCAAAATGGCTAAGGAATTTGGGTCCCATTCTCATGGATTATAAGGAATTAACCATGCAATTCAAATAGGAGGGAAAACAATATAAGTTCCAAGGCATCACCGCCAGTTCCCCTGAGATCATTAGTTCCCATCACATGAAAAATCTTCTCAAAAAAGGTCATTATGGCATTATTTCTCAACTCCATGCCATAGAAGCAACTGAGACATCCTCTATACCGCGAGACCACCAATCCATCCTCTCTAAACATCAAGTGTTTTTTTCCACTCCCCAGGGACTCCCACCTTCTCGTGGTGTTCATGATCATTCCATTCCCCTTGTCCGAAGAATCCTTCCTCCCAATATCCATCCCTATCATCACCCATTTTCCCAAAAAAATGAAATTGAGAAAATGGTTCAAGAACTGATCAACACAGGTGTTATCCGCCCTAATATGACCCCCTACTCTTCTCCTATGGTCATGGTCCTTAATAAATAAGGTTATTGGTGCATGTTTCCTGACTGTCACGCCCTCAAAAAACTCATCATTAAAGATAAATTTCCCATTCCTGTCATTGATGACCTCTTGGATGAATTTGTTGGATTACTGAGAGGGGGGGTGAATCAGTAATAGCGTAATTATAATCCTTTTTCTTCAAATGTTATATCAATGTAGAATTATTATTCAATAATTAGCAGTAAGAAATAAACAATCACACACATACACAATACACGAGTGTTTTACGTGGAAACCTAAATCGGGAGAAAACCACAGAATTATTTTTCTTATATGTCTTGAAGAATTACATTCATTGGAAGCACCAAATTCCTTTGTTTTACAGTTGTAACTAGAAGGAGTCTCCAACCCCCTAGTTTCTTAGGCTACAACCTAAGGGAAGCTCCAACTCCCCAATTCTCTGGCTACAACCAGAAGGAGGCTACAACCCCCTATGTTCTTCGGCTACAACTGGAAG
>JZKD02S1763249.1:574817-598647 GCA_000966675.3 Picea glauca | reverse complement strand
TTCTCCATTAAATTTATTATTGAAACAATTTATTTTGTATTCACTTTGAATTATAATACACTCATCACTTCACTTTATTATTTACCTTTTAAAATATCTTAAACCACTTTGACTATATGAGGTTCCTCCAACTTCGTAAGGCCGTAACTCTTAAACTGTGAGGAGTTATGTGACATTCCATATACCACCAGAAATGGAATGACATGTACTATACATATATAATAGTATTACCTTAAAATATATAAAAAACCATATTGTTATCCATAAAACAAAATTGGGTCCATTACCCAAACCTAGGTTCTCCAACTTCACATGGTCATAACTCTATAATCGTGAGGAGTTATGTGACGTTATACATACCACCAGAAATGGAATGAAAAGCACTATCCACAATTAATCATGGGTTCTCTTACTCCATAAAGTGTCTTCCCATGAGGGCTTTCACCATAAGTGGACCACTTTGGAGTTCATCCATATTTACTTCTTATCAATAATGAAAAAACAATAATGATTCATATTTACATCAAACAATCTTGGGTCCATTACCCAAACCTTTGTGCTACGGGGCTTTCTTCAAGGGTTGACATCAATGACAACCAAACTTAATCAACAAAATTGAGTGGCACCCAGTTCTTTACTAAACTTGATCTTTGCACTAGGTCTGTATTAAAGAGGCAGGCATTCCTAAGACTTCATTTATAACTCATGAGGGCCACTATGAGTTTTTGGTCATGCCCTTTGGATTGTGTAATGCTCTCTCCACTTTCCAAAGCGTCATGAATCATATCTTCCGTACTTTTCTCCATAATTTTGTCTTATTTTTCTCTAATGATATCCTCATCTATATAAAATCCTGGACATATCATCTTGCTCATGTGGATTGAGCTCTCCATCTACTCTGTTAGCACCAAATTTTTCTGAAAGAATCTAATTTTGATATTGGCACCTCGAAAATCGAGTACCTGGGTCATCTTGTCCACAAGGCCGATGTTAGGGTGGATCATAAAAATATTGAAGCTATGAAAGACTGGCCTCACCCAAAGAATCTCAAAATCTTGCATGGATTTTTGGGATTAACAGGTTATTATTGCAAGTTTGTTAAGAATTATGGAAATATTGCGACACCTCTCACTACACTCCTTAAAAAGAATTCTTTCGCTTGGACTCTAGCAGCTGCTTAGGATTTTCAAACCTTGAAGATGGCCATGTGCACCACTCTAGTCCTTGCCCTTCTTGATTTCACAAAGACATTTGTCCTAGAAAGTGATGCTTCAAGGAAAGGAATTGGTGCTCTCCTTATGCAAGAGGGTTGGCCTTTGGCCTTTACCAATAAACAACTGTCTGAGCGAAATTTGGGCAAATCAATCTATGAAAAGGAAATTTTGGCTATTCTGCATGTCGTTGATGTTTTTCGCCCTTATCTATTCGGGAAACGCTTCTAAATTTATACAGATCATCAAAGCCTCAAGTATTTTATGGAACAAAGCATTTCCTCCCTAGAGCAACAAAAATGGGTGTCTAAGATATTTGGATATGATTATGAGATCATTTACAAGAAAGGAAAATACAATGTGGTTGCAGATGCACTTTCTCGAAAATATGAAGATGAAGGGTCCCTTTTTTTATCTTTCCTTCATTGTACCAGATTGACTCTAAGCTATTCGCCTAGAGTGGCCACATGATCCCAAAGTTTTTCATATGATAAAAAAATTGCAGTCCAATTCTCCAGTTTCCCCAGGGTACTCTTGGCTCCATGATGAGATTCTATACAAGGGCCATTTGTATTTAAGTAAACAGTCAAAACTTAAATCCATGGTACTTTTTGAGCTTCATGCTACACCCACAGCTCGACACTCTGAGTTTACCAAAACCTATGATAGGGTCAAACATTCTTTTTTCTGGGATGGTATGAAACATGAAGTTCATAATTTTGTGGTTGAATGTGATGTGTGTCAACGCAACAATGGAGAAACAATCAAATCTCTTGGAACACTACAACCGCTTCCAATTCCACCTGCTATTTGACATGATATCTCTATGGATTTTATTGTAGGCTTACCTAAATTGGGCAATAAATCAGTCATCATGGTGGTAGTTGATCGTCTTTCCAAGTATGCTCATTTATGTGCTCTTCAACACCCATTTATAGCATCCACTATGGCTCAACTTTTCATGGATCAGGTCTTCAATCTTCATGGCATGCCACATTCTATTGTTTTTTATTGTGACCCAACTTTCACCAGTAATTTTTGGCAAGAACTATTCAAGCTACAAGGCACCCAATTGCATTTCATCACAACTTATCATCCCCATACTGATGGTCAAACTGAAGTTGTCAACAAATGTTTGGAAACATATTTGAGGTGTTTTTCCTTGAAAAAGAAAAGTCAGTGGGCTTAATGGTTACCACTAGCTGAATGGTGGTACAACACTTCATACCATACAACTACTTGCATGACTCCTTTTGAAGCGGTATATGGAAAAAAACTACCTTTAATTCTCTCATATTTTCTAGGTGTCTCGAAGGTCCAGGCGGTTGACCAAAAACTTACCGTTCAAGAGGCTATTCTCCGTACCCTCAAAGAGAAATTGTTAATGGCCCAGAATCGCATGAAGAAACAAGAAGATCAAGGTCAATCTGAAAATCAATTTGCAGAAGGGGATCAAGTGTTTCTTCGGCTGCGACATTACACACAAAATTCCCTCAAGGCTGACCATTGTCAGAAATTGGCGCCCAAATTTTATGGTCCTTATACCATTCTCAAGTGTGTGAGATAGGTGGCCTATCAGTTAGCTTTTCCCAGTCATTCTAAGCTCCATCCTTTTTTTCATGTTTCCTGCTTAAAGAAGGTGATTGGAACTAAGTGCCAAAATCAAACCAAACTTCCTGAGTTGGACGAAGAAGGCTGCATTTGGATACAACCACAAGAAATTTTGGACAAGCATGAGCGTCGTCTACATCAATGAACCATCAAGGAAGTGTTAGTCCAGTGGAAAGATACAACTCCAGCAGATTCCACTTGGGAACCAACTACCATTCTGCAACAATTTCCAAATCTCAAGCCTTGAGGACAAGGATGTTTTTAAGGGGGAGGACATGTTAGGGACCTAACCCCTCACATAGGTAGAACAATATGTTTCGATGTAATAAGGGTCAATATTAACAAGGCCTAGCAATAAGGAAGAATAAGTCCAATGTAAGAAGACCTAATAGAAGCTTCCACTTCTAGAAGGATCTTCCTCTAGATGGTTCTTTTGATAGACATATTTAGTATAAATAGGAGTCAAGGGTATGAGAACTTTTGTCTTGGATATTATTGTAATAGAGCTCTGCTCTGCTGGATTTTTCATCCTCGAAGAGGCAAGTGAACATTTCTCTCAGTAATCAAAGTGCTCTTTATAGTGTTATTTTGGTATCATTTTGGTATTATTGTGGTGTTTATCTGGTTATATTGTTGTCCATTTGCCATTTCTAGCTATTTATTTCTATTCTGCATACTTTTTAATATCTAGAATATTACAAGTGTGGCTCGAAGGTTATCAAGTTTGACGTCACAGATGTTAGGCCTCGCTTACCTTACGACGTGGCCTTCCAAATCCATGTGGAGTACATGAAAATTACCATCAAACACACTGTAATTGATGAAGGTGATGCGACGTGCGTGATCTCCCTAACCTGTTGGAAATCCATTGGCTCTCTTCAAAGAATTTTGTGGTGTATTCACATGGTCATATGAAGAGATGCCATGATCATGTAAGGTACCATATCTATTATATTATCAAAATAGAGAAATAATGTAGAGAATAATACTGATATAGCAACAAAATACTGAAATATTGTAGAGATAACAATGAAACAACAAATTGCATGGAACCAAAACACAAAAATTATACCTTTATTGATAGGAAACAATGTTCACTTGCCTCTTTGAGGGGGAAACCTCTAGCAGAGCAGAGCTCTATTACAATAATTTTCTAAGAAAAAACTTCTCATACCCTTTACTCCTATTTATACTAAATCTGTCTATCCAAAAGAACAATCTAGAGGAAGATCCTTTTAGAAGTGGAAGCTTCTATTAGGTCTTCTTACAATTGACTTATTCCTCCTTATTGCTAGGCCTTATTAATATTTAACTTTATTACATGGAAATATATTATTCTACCCACTTGAGGAGTTAGGTAGGTTAGGTCCCTAACATTCCCTCCCCCTTAAAATTAGCCATGTCCTCAAGTCTTGAGATGAGGAAATTGTTGCAGCATGCTAGTTGGCTCCCAGGTGGCATCAGTTGGAGTTGTATCTTTCCACTGAACTAACAATTATTTGATGGTGCAATGATGAAGATGATTCTCATGTTGGTCCAAAAATGCTTGTGGATGCAACCATATGGATCCTTCTTCATCCAACTCAAAAAGGCTAGTTTGAGTGTGGCACTTAGTTCCAATCACCTTCTTTAAGAAGGAGACATGAAAAACATGATGGAGCTTGGAAGAACTAGGAAAATATAAATGATAGGCCACCTGTCCCATGTGCTTGATAACTGTATAAGGACCATAACATTTGGGCTCCATTTTCTGACAATGTTCAACCTTGAGTGAATTTTGTTTATAAGGTTGCAGACAAAGAAATACTCGGTCGCCTTCAAAAAATTGATGTTCTGAGTGACCTTGATTAACTTGTTGCTTCATGAGATTCTGAACCATAACTAAATTATCTTTGAGGGCACAGAGAATAGCCTCTCGAGCTGTAAGCATTTGGTCAAGCGCTTGAACCTTTGAGACACCTTGCATGTAGGAGAGAACAAAAGGTGGCCTTTTTCCATATACTTCTTCAAAAGGAGTCATGCAAGTAGTTCTATGATAAGAAGTGTTGTACTACCATCCAAATAATGGTAACCATTGAGCCCATTGATTTTTCCTTTCATAGGAAAAACACCTCAAATAAGTCTCCAAAAAATTGTTGAAAACTTCAGTTTGACCATCAATCTGGGGATGATAGGCGGTGCTGAGATGCAATTGGGTGCCCTGCAGCTTGAACAATTCTTGCCAAAAATTGCTGGTGAAAGTGGGATCTCGACAAAAAAAAAATAGAATGAGGCATGCCATGAATCTTGAAGACATGATCCATGAAAATTTGAGCCACAGTGGATGTAGTAAATTGACGTTGAAGAGCACAAAAATGAGAATACTTGGAAAGATGATCAACTACCACCATGATGACTGACTTATTGCCTAATTTAGGTGATCCCATAATGAAATCTATAGAGATGTCCCTCCAAATAGCATCTGGAATCAGAAGCGATTGGAGTGTGTTAGGGGATTTGATTATTTCTCCCTTGTTACTTTGACAAACATCACATTTGACCACAAAAGTGTGAATGTCCTTTTTCGTACCATCATAGAAAAAAGAACATTTGACCCTGTCATAGGTTTTGGTAAACCCTGAGTGCCCATATGTGGGAATAGCATAAATCTTAGAAAGCACGGTGGATTTAAGTTGTGATTGTTTACTTAAATACAAATGACTTTTGTAGTGAAACTTATAATTGTGCCAAGAGTACCCTGGAGAAACTGGAGAATTATCTTGCAGCTGTTGGATGAGATGCAAAATTTTAGAATCTTGTAGCCATTCCCGGCGAACAACTTGGGGCTAATATGGGAAAATGAAGGATAGGGAGAAAAGGGACCCTTCATATTCATATTTTTGAGAAAGAGCATCAACAACCAAATTTTATTTGCCTTTCTTGTAAATGATCTGATAATCATATCCAAATAGCTTAGTTACCCATTTTTGTTTCTCTAGAGAGAAAGGTTGTTGCTCTAGAAAATACTTGAGGATTTGATGATCTGTCTTAATTTGGAAACGTTTCCCCAAGAGATAAGGGCACCATATATCTATTGCATGCAGAATAGCCAACATTTCATTTTCATAGATTGATTGGCCCAAATGGTGCTTTGACAATTGTTTGCTGGTAAAGGCCAAAGGTCTACCCTTATTGGCCCTTGACCAAGTTTTGGGAGATTCTTGGTCATGTTGACCTATTTTAGGACTTCGACAACCTGTTGAAGGAGGAGCACAAGACAAAGCAAAGATCATGGGATATCGACTCCTTTTTGGGTTTTTTGGATTATGTAATGGGATTGGGATGTCAGCCCATGGGTTTACCAATGTTTAGGCCTATTTTGTACTATATAAATAGAAACCTAGGTTAGATAGAAGGAGGAATGCATCTATGTGATGTGATACCAGTTGTGCTAAGTGCTAGTGTGGACTGTAAGGGATTTGTGCCTACTGTGAGAGACTTGCAGAGATAAGTGCAAGTGGTTGTAATGGACTATGGAAGGCTTTGTGCTGTAACACAAGGAAGAAGGATCTAGAGAGCTACGCAGATCTCTGTCCTATGCAGAGTGGGGTTTTGAGGCTCTGTTTTTGTAACCGATTGAATGAAGACAATAAAGAATAAGAGTTGGTGGACGTAGCCCTAGGGTGAGGGTGAACCATGTAAATACTATGTTATGATGCTTTGTGCCTTGTCTTGATGTGTTTAGACGTTATTTGCTAAGTACTTTGATATGTTTAGATAGATCTACTTATGATTTGTGCTTATGATATGCGAGAATGTTAGATCTGATATAAATGGCCATGCTTAGTGCTTAATCTGCTCAATATGATATATTTACCTATGCTAAGTGCTTAAATACATTAGATTAGTGTGGATGCTGTGAAGCCCTGTTTTATCAGTGATGTGGATATTGATTGCATATTGAGGAACTAATGGTGCTAAGTGATTTATTAAGTAGTACAATCATAGATCTGTGTCCCAGTTAAGGTTGCAGACAACTGAGTCTTGAAACCACCCCTTCCTCTACGTCAGGTGAGACTTCATCTACTTCACAGGTGTTTCTGAAAGGGCCAGTAGTTAGGGCTTTGTTGGTGCATTGTTGTAACGTTGAACCCTGGGTCTGCCCATGTGCCAACAAATGGTTCCATTGCCGAGACTTGAAACTGTGATTGTTGGGAACTGAGAAAGAAGAATATTTGTGCAAAGATTCGACCTGATATTGTGGAAGCCCCGTGCGTAGATCTATTGACCCAGTGCGCAATATTCTACTTGATTTACAAATCTCTGTGCTAAAAGAAAGAAGCGTGATCTGAAGAAAAGAAGTCGGATCTAAAGGAGAGAAGCAAGATTTGAAATATTTGTTCTCTAAGAAAGGTAAAAGTGAGAATTTGTGATTAAAAGAGGTAAGATCTACAAGCTCTGTGCTCTTATAAAGGTAAGAATAGTGAAAAGTTTTAGATCTGGAAGCTTTGTGCTCTGTAGAAGTAAGATAAGTGGAAATTTTGTTTCTAGAGTAT
The DNA here is from genome assembly GCA_000966675.3 of Picea glauca. Taxonomy (NCBI): domain Eukaryota; kingdom Viridiplantae; phylum Streptophyta; class Pinopsida; order Pinales; family Pinaceae; genus Picea; species Picea glauca. The sequence continues at coordinate 591,290 of JZKD02S1763249.1, read as the reverse complement.
GGATCTAGGTATGTTTAATAGAGTATGTCCTAGTTTGAAAAATAGGGTATTAATAGATGAAAGAAGGTTTGATATGAGTATATATGATAAGAATAGTGAAAGATGTGTTATACCTATGCATAGAAAGAATTTTTGGGCTAACAAATGGATGCAGGATCCTAGAAAGAATTTGTTGCAGGTTAGCTCCTATGATCACAATGCCTAGTACAAGAAAAGATGGGGATCATTTAAAAGAAAGAGAGGATTAACCCTCTATTATAGTTGCAGAAGATCGAGACATCTGGCTAAGGAATTCTCTGGAAAGAGACATAGTTGTCTTTGTTGCAAGGATATGGAACATGAAGTGTTGGATTGCCCTAGAATGATTGCTGAAGTTGAAAAAATGAACCTAAATCAAGAAAACCCTAAGGAAGATATAAAAAATATGGTCGAATTTTAGAAAGAATCCGAACAGGTATTTCTACATATGAAACAAACCTTGAATGACCACCGACGTGTCACCTTATTAGAGATATTCAAAGAAAAAGAATGCATTGAAGCAAGAATAGGAGACTTCTACATTAACTGTGTTCTAGATGAGGAAGCACAGGTGAATATCATGACAAAAAGAACTTGGGAAGCTATAGGGAGGCCTACGATGACTCCCTCATTAGGAGGAATAGGGTTATTTAGAGGGAAACTGATAAACCTATGTGGAAGGCTCACCCAAATACCTATGAATGCCAATGGAACTTTGATAGAAGTAGATTTTGAGATTATTAAATTTGTTGAAGACATCGCCCCATTTACCATGTTACTAGCAAAACCTTGGATTGATAGAGATCAAGCCAGACGAAAGAAAGAAGAAGAATTTTTGGAGCAGAAGAAACAAGAGTTAAAAGATTTCATGACTAGAAGGATCACACACTTGATTGAATAACAAGAGAGTAGATCGAAGCTATTTAACACTAGCAACCCAGATGTCAAAGCTGAGAGAACACTAGAGGATCCATAGAAGACTGAATTACCTACCCTAGACAAAGAAGGAGTGTTATCCAGAAACCCTAGGGAAGAATCTCAACATCGTGAAGTGACTATGACCAAAGAAGATAAGAATCAGAATGGAAAAAGAACTACCGAGATGAAGCTCACTGGAAAGAAGGCTAGAAAGCTAAGTAAGAAGAGAGCTAAGTTTGAAAAGTTGTAGAAGGTTCCAGAGGGAACTTCGCAGATAGAAAATTTGTAGAATTGGAGCTTCGTCAGGATATCAGAACAACGACACATGGAACTTCACCATTACGAAGAAATATAACTGTTGGGGACATTATAACTATTCGACCGACGCTCTGAATGGGAAGAAATGAAATTATGGGTCGTCATCAGACCATTGGACTGTTCCATAACAGACCGAACAAGATTTAATGGAGGCTCATACCCATTGCAAGTGAACCGTTGTTGATTTACCTATTTATCCTATCGCACCATGCACCGAGAACACTTTTTCTAATTGAGAATTCGAGCCCACAGACTAAGCTGATTTTATATAGTGATCACCGCACTCTTTTTCTCTATTTTAGTAATGTGTCTAAGTTGTTCCCTGAACCTGCAATTGTTCACCTCGAGTGTGTATGTCAGAAGAATTGAGCGCCATAGAGAAAGCTGTCAAAGAATTTTTTATCGACTTGATGACTAAGAGATTCATGTCGATGTTTGAAGGTATCTAGGCTTCATCCATAAGAACAGTGCAAGCATCTTTGTCCACTGCTCGAGCTGGACCATCTCGGTCAGCAGATGAAAAGCGAACCAAGCACAGAGATGATATCACGAATGCTAAGTTGATTCCAAGCATATTTCCCACCTACCTACCAACTCTGAGCAGTGAAATCAATCGAGACAGTGTGCCCAGAGAATTTGAGTACGCTTTGGTCACTGCGTACCTCCCAAAGTGGATACGCACAGTTCACGCAGATCAAGAAAAGATTGCAGCACTGAAGTTTAGCGACTTCAACCTCAGCGACAGGAAGGTCTACAACATGCTCGCCCCACATAAGTACCTAAGCAGAACAAAGGGAAATAATTTGAAGATAGTTCCCCAGTCATGGACTATGAACCTTACGCAGTCCACACTGCTCAATGTCATGAAGTTTCCTCACTTCGGAAGGCACCAAGAAGTGAATGCATGCGTCAAGCTGTTGTTGTCTTGTTACCATGGAGGATACTTGTGGTTAAACTGTCGTATCACAATGGATCCAACATTGATAAATTAGATCACAGGGTTGAGTATGCAAGGCCCTGACCCACAAGATTTCTACCCTGGAAAAGCCATGGACCGTTCTCTCTCACAAAGGATCAAGGACACTTATGGAGATGTCTAAAAGGGAACGTGAGGATACAAGGTAGCCTCTATATAGAGATGCGTAGTGCACCTAGCCTATCAATTGATCGCAGGAAAGTTAGTCCGCAAGAATCGACCCACCCAAGTGATTGGCTTTGTATTCAACCTCGCAGGGAAGTGTGTAGAGGGACTACAAATGAATTGGGTGAAGTACCTGGTGTACCAGTTGGAATTGGACTTCAGGGAAGCGCAAGATTAGGGATATGAATTCCACTTCAGTTGGATTTTGATCCTAATGGCTTTCATCATTTTGGAGATGCCAAAAGGTGCGACCTTCTTGGACATCGAGCCCTTTGAACCTCTGGTCGCGAAGTTCAGTACACTGTGGTATTCCAGTGACATGAACAAGAAATGACAGTCAAATTTTGTGTTCCATACCTCTTACAACTAGTTGAAGACAACCATCCAGTTCGAGTCTCGCATGACGCCGAATACTCTCCACAAGTTTTGTCCTTTAATGAAATTCAGCGTGGACCGCCATTTCATTTATATTACATGCGATGACGAGCACAAGAAGCAACTTCAATCTTACTACAAAATGACATAGGAGGAATTAGAAGAGATTACTAAATACTGGTCGATGGACCTCCTCATTCTAGTAGATCCTGTGGAGATGTCCAACATTGACAGTCCAGAAGTAGTGCATGATACACCTAGACCCATAAAGACAAAGAAAAATGAATAAGCCCAAGACGTAAGCAATACCTTAGCAAAGACTGCCTCCATCTCACCTGAGTAAGGAGGATATGGAAAAGAGATAGATGGCGCATAAGTTGAACAGAATAAAGGTGAGGTTACACCACCTAGAGATGAGGAGGAATCCTCGAAGAAAAGGAAGGTTTCCCCCCCAAATCCTTCTTCCCAGAAGAAATCGAGAGCATCTATAACCAAAATGCAGACTATTCTCACCTCAGATGACTTCGATTTCATTGTAGCAGCAATAAACGATGCTTCACTGGAGATAGAAGAGAAGCAAGAGGCTAAGCAAGAGGATATATACAATTGAATTAAGGTTGAACTTCAAGGGGTCCAATAGGCACTACAGTCCAGCCGTGCAATTTCCATTGTGCATCTGCCATTGGAAACACCAGAACTGGGAGATGAGCCAGCTCAACTCCACCGAATTGCTGACACAGTCAAAGCTCGCCTTCGACGAGCATAGGAGGAAACAACGCAAGCCACCCAATATTTAGCACAAGTATAAGAAGACCTTCTAGAGAAACACAATGTTGCAGAATGGGAAAATATTTCTCTCCAAGTGAATTGGGATGAATAAAGATCACAACTGCAGCAAAGCAAGGAACAGTTGCTCACGGAGCAACTCGAAGTAAAGGAAAGGGTCAACAGAGAACTTCTCTCTGTGACAGTCGTTGAAGTAAAGGTCGAAGAGAGAGTTCCACAACAAGTAGTGCAACTTGAAGAAGTGACTCAACAAATACAACAACACATAGCAGATTTGGAGCTATGCATAGTGCCAAAGACCCCACAAGATGTAAGAGACCAAAGGGAAGCAACTGCCCAAAGCGCAGTTGAGAGATTGAAGGCTCTTGCTGGGGAGTGCGAGCAACTGAGTAATCACAACATCCAAACATATGAGAACCTCACTGAGAACCTAGAGTTACAGGCACTAGAGTCGCAGCTCTAGGAAGCGAAGCAGTACCCAGGCAGACTATAGGCACAACTAAAGGCCCTATCAGCTATAGACAGAATGAAGAGATCTAAAGAGAAATGCACCACCTAGTAGTAGATCCATACGATCTAGAGAAAAGTTATGGAAATAACTCAACAGCTCCAACCTGTGCAAGATAAGGCCTATCAGTTGTTTACAGAGGTTGAAAGCCGAGGAGTAAAGCTAGAACAGGTTGTCACCATAGTAGAACAACGCCTAGAAGGGCCATTGAATGACATAGTGATCCAGGAGTTCGCTGGGAAAGAAGCCATATCAAATAAATAGGTCGAAGAAGCTTGAGCCAAGATCGAGGCGTTCGAGGAAGAACTAGTCAGACCAGAGTGACTTGGGATGAGTCACAGGTGAGTGGTGGGGGCCTGTTGGCCCTTGACCAAGTTTTGGGAGATTCTTGGTCATGTTGAGTTGTTTTGGGACTTCGACGGCCTGTCGAAGGAGGAGCGCAAGACGAAGCAGAGATCATGGGATCTCAACTCCTTTTTGGGTTTTTGGGATTATGTAATGGGATTGGGATGTCGGCCCATGGGTTTACCCATGTTTAGGATTATTTTGTAATATATAAATAGACGCCTAGGCTAGATAGAAGGAGGAATGCATCTATGTGATGTGAGACCAGTTGTGCTAAGTGCTAGTGTGGACTATAATGGATTTGTGCCTACTGTGAGAGACTTGCAGAGCTAAGTGCAACTGGTTATAACAGACTGTGGAAGTCTTTGTGTTGTAACGCAAGGAAGAAGGATCTAGCGAGCTGCACATATCTCTGTCCTATGTGGAGTAGGGTTTTGAGGCTCTGTGCTTGTAACCAATTGACTGAAGACAATAAATAAGAAGAGTTGGTGGACGTAGCCCCAGGGTGGGGGTGAACCACGTAAATACTGTGTTATGCTTCTTTGTGCCTTGTCTTGATGTGTTCACACATTATTTTCTAAGTACTTTGATATGTTTAGATAGATCTACTTATGATTTGTGCTTATGATATGCAATAATGTTATATCTGATCTATATGTCCATTCTTAGTGCTTAATCTACTTGATTTGATCTATTTACCTATGCTAAGTGCTTAAATACATTAGATTAGTGTGGATGTTGCGAAGCCCTGTTTTATCAGAGAAGTGGATATCGATTCCATATTGAGGAACTGACGATGCTAAGTGCTTTATGAAGTAGTACAATAACAAATATGTGTCCCAACTAAGGTTGAAGACACCTGAGTCTTGCAACCACCCTTGCCTCTACCTTGGGTGAGATCTCATCTGCTTCGCAGGTGTTGCCGAAAGGGTTGGTAGATAGGCCTTTGTTGGTGCACTATTGTAGCATTGAACCCCAGGTCTTCCCCTGTTCCAACATCCCTCTTCCATAAGGATTGCTCCAATTCCTCTCTCGGAGGCATCACATTCCAGGACAAAGGTATTTTTGAAATCAAGAAGGGCCAATACCAGAGTAGTGCACATAACTGTCTTCACTGCTTGAAAGGCCTGATCATCCATGGGAGTCCAAGTGAAAGAATTATTTTTAAGTAGAGCAGTGAGAGGCGCCACAATATTTCCATAATTTGAAAAAACTTGCGATAATATCCTGTTAAACCATGAAAACCACACAATCTTTTGATAGTCTTGGGGCGAGGCCAATCCTACATGGATTCAATCTTCTTAGAATCCACCTGGACACCAGCCTTGCAAATAGTATGAACAAAGTACTCAACTTCCAAGGTGCCAAAGGCACATTTATAGTGTTTCAGAAAAATTTGATGCTGAGAGAGTAGATGAAGAACTTGATCCACATGGGAAAGATGGGATTGCCAAGTTTTAATGTAGATGAGAATATTGTCAAAGAAAACTACAAAAAAATGACGGAGAAAAGGATGGAAGACATGATTCATGAGGCTTTGGAAGGTGGATGGGGAATTAAACAAGCCAAAGGGAATGACCAAGAACTCATAGTAACCCTCATGAGTTCGAAATGTAGTCTTGGATATGTTAGCGTCTTGCATACGGATTTGGTGGTACCCTGAACGCAGATCAAGTTTGGTGAAATACTGAGCACCACTCAAGTCATCCAAGAGATAATCAATGATAGGAATAGGAAACTTTTCCTTGATGGTTAGTTTATTGAGGGAACAAAAGTTAGGACACATGCGCCAAATAAATTCTTTCTTAAATACCATGACCACATGAGAAGAATAAGGGCTGGTACTGGGGAGGATAACACCCGCTTGGAGCAATTCCTTCATGATTTTCTCAATTTCATTCTTTTGGGAAAAGGGATGAAAATAAGGGAAAACATTGGGAGGAAGACTCCTAAGAACAAGGGGTATGGAATGATCATGAACACCACGAGAAGGCGAAAGTCCCTGAGGAGTGTAAAAAGAAACTTGGTGTTTGGAGAGAATGGCTTGGAGGTCAGGATGCATAGAGGGTGTCTAAGCCGCGTGAATAGAATGGAGTGGAGAAATAATACCAGAGTGGCTTTTCTTGAAGAGTTTTTCCATGCGATGTGAACTGATGATCTCAGGAGAACCAATTGTGAGACCTTGGAAGTGATACCTTTGTCCCTCCTGTTGGAATTACATGGTTAATTCCTTAAAATCGATAAGAATGGGACTCAAAGTGCGTAACCATTCAACACCTAGCACAATGTCACACCCTCCCATTTCGATGGAAAAAATATGATATTCCAGGTGGTAATGTCCAATTTGAAGACATACATTTTCACAACTCCCACCACATTTCGTGGACCCACCATTGGCTATCATGATTTGAAAATTATTGACAACACGAATATAGCAATTGGTTTACTGGGAAATGTGACGATGAATAAAATTATGGGTGCTACCACTGTCAACCAGGATGATGACCCTCCTATTCTTAATATAGCCAATGAGCTTGAGGGTTTGGGGAGCATAGAAGCTAGGGAGAGCATGCAAGGAAATGAGGGGTTCAACTTCAGGTGGGTTAGCGGGGTCCGGGGTAGAATCTTCAAGGGAGGAATCTTCAACAATTGGAACTGTCACATCTTCTTCAGGAACATCTTTGGAAATGACCATAAAACGTTTTTGATCATTACACTTGTGCCCCGAAAAATATTATTCATCACAATTATAGAAAAGACCCTTCAATTGGCATTCAACCATTTCATCCCTAGTTAATTTCTAGACCTTGAGGGGAGTGACAGGGGGGGTAGGATTAGTGGGTTGAGGGAAAGGAACAAAAGAGGGTTTTTTGTTCTGGGAAAAAACAACTTGTTGGGATTCTTTAGCACATTTAATAGCTTCCAAACAAGTCTGAGGGTAGACGATGAGAACCTGTGATCAGATTTCATCCTTTAGGCCACTCATAAAGCATTCACAAAAGAAATGTTTGACATGCCCTCAGCTCAAAAGGACAAATGCTCAAAAGAAGATATAAAGTATTCCAATGTGCCTCACTATTTCAACTTGGTCAAACGACTGAGATAGTGGGTATCAGTGTCAAAGAGGTCATAGATCTCTGCAACAAACTGGGTCCAGGAAATATATCCTTGACATGAATTTTTACGCCATTGCCACCATTTCCATCGTTCAGGATCTAGATAGAGGAAAACATAGCGAAGTTTGGCCAATTCATGAGTAATACCATGCACAGAAAAATAATTCTCCATTTGAGTGACCCAACTTGTAGGATCGGATCCATAAAATTGATTGACCTCGACACGTGGAAGTTGGGTGTCATGCTGAAAGGAGTTGGATTGAAAATGCAAAGACTGAGAGGAATCAACAACATCTTGTTGGTCTGAGGAGGAAGGAAACGAAGGGCGGTTCAACAAATGGTTGACAGCAAACTAAAGGGTGTTAAATTGGTTCATGAATTTGGCATCCATGGTGTCAAATTTGTGCTTGATCTGGATTTCTAATTGTGCAAGGCGAGAATTGGTAGAGGCAATTTCATAGGTCGCTTGATTAATGGAAGCTTGTAGGTCTTGGTTGCGAGTGGTGGCAATTTGGAGAGGGGAAGTGTGGGGAAGGAAAAATGGGTGGGTGGGACCACAAAAAGGACGTATAAGTGATAGGTACCACGAAGATTGGGGAAAGAATGGAAATATAATGGAATAGGTGGAAAAATGGGGAAGATGAGAAGGGCTTGGGTCCACTAGAATTTAAAAAAATAATGAAATGTATGACTGTGATTAGGGAGAAAAGGGGAATCCAATGGAATAGGTCCCAAATAATTTTTTTTTATTCCTACAGAGTTGCACTCCAATCCGAAGAATATTGCAGCGATGAAATGCCCAAATCCTTATCAGGAAGAAATGTGTAGTAATTTTGCAACCCGAATGCAGGAGGCATAGTTGTGCGACAATAGATCTTGTCTGTTCTGTTTTTGTTTCCATCCCAAGGGTTAGGGTATTCAAGGGTTCTACATTCAAGGGTTTTCCCTATTCTATAGCTCTCTGATATACGTGAAGGGTGCAACTGTAGTACTCGACCCAATATCTTAGGGCACCAACTAAGGAGGCTAGACTGTGCCCTTAGTCATACTACCTGACTACCCAGGTACTAGACAATATCTTCCCGAGTGTTGTTCTTGGTGTCACTATAGAAGTCAGGAAACTGGTTGATTTATTTACGGAGGGCTTTAAGAGATCTACATTGATCCATATACATGTGTTTTCAGATGCGCTACCACTCGAAGGGGTACCAACAAGGGTTACAAGGTTGGCCAACAGATATGCGCTTAAGTACCACTTATATTTCCTACGTGTATGACTCCCCAACCATGGGTTTATGCACGTAACGATAGATATTTGTAGCTTTAAGATGATGAAATACGTCTCTACCTTGAAAAAAAATGAACCCACAATTTTCTGCCAAGGAAAGTGCTCTGATACCACTTGTAAGGTACCAGATATATTGTATTACTAGAATAGAGAAATAATGCATAGAATAATACTGAGATAGAAACAAAATACTAAAATATTGCAAATATAACAACGAAACAACAAATTATATGGAACCACAACACCAGAATTATAACTTTATTGATAGGAAACAATGTTCACTTTCCTCTTCTAGGGGGAAACTGCCAACAGAGCAGAGCTCTATTACAATAATTTTCCAAGAAAAAAATTATCATACCCTCTTACTCTTATTTATAATAAATCTATCTATCCAAAAGAACAATCTAGAGGAAGATCCTTCTAGAAGTGAAAGCTTCTATTAGGTATTCTTACAATTGACTTATTCCTCCTTATTTATAGGACTTATTATTATTAACCTTTATTACATGGAAATATATTATTCTACCCACTTGAGGGGTTAGGTAGGTTAGGTGCCTAATAAACCAACCTGAACATTTTAGATATCTTTTTCGGGATTAATTGTGTAGAGTAAGTCATTAATGTATGACCCATATCCATGAGTATTAGTTGCAACTGACCAAAAATTCTCATGATTTGAATAGTGTCGGCACAGGGGCAGACCCATGGTTCAATGATTAAAAAACGCAACAACAAAACCCTAACTACCGGCCCTTTCGGCAACACCTACAAAGCAGGTGAAGTCTCCCTCGAGGTAGAGGGAGGGGGGCTTACAGGACTCAGGTGTGTGTAACCAAGATGGGACACAGATCTGTGATTATAACACTTAACAGAGCATTGTATTAACATTACAAGATGATATTCATTAACTCATTATCTTTTATTAACATCACAAAACACACCCTAATATGGATCAACGTAGTAAAAACAAAGAGTAATCACTTCAACCTCTTAGCACATAACACAGAGTTAGATCTAACATTCATTCATCTTTAAGTAAATCACTAAGCATCAAAATATCTAACTAACAAACATAATAAGAAAAACACTAAGCATATTCATAACATAAACAATACAACACAAAGCCAACCAAAGACACAAGATATACATGGTTCACCCCAGTATGGTGCTACATCCACCAATTGCTTCGTCTTCTTCATTATTCTCCTGAATCTTACACTCATCTGCTTCTATGCACTAAGCCATAGATCCAAGCTTAGTAGAGGATAGGAGATCTTCGCATTGAGCGCCAGATCCTCCTTCCAAAAATTAGGTCAAGGCACAGAGCCAACTCCTCTATCAAGCACAAAGCCTTACATACACATTATGTTGCACAAAAGCACTCATAAATTCGTTCACTTAGCTACTTAGACTTCTCTCTCTAAGTCTCTCTTCCTATCATACATTCCTACTTATTTATATTTTTACAATTCCTTACAAAAAGACTTAATCATGGGTAAACCCATGGGCCGACATCCCATAACCTATTACAGAAATCCTAATGAACCCCTTGTTGGTTCCACAAATCCTGCAAAATAAGTGGGATCGAAGATCTCAGCTTTGCTTGGGCACTCCATCTTCGACCATCCTGTCAAAGTCAAAAGTGGTCCTAACCCGACCAAGGTTTTGTCAAAACTTGGTCGAGGGCCAAGAGGCCCCAAACACTCACCTGTGACTCATCCCGAGTCAGTCAGTTCTAGGCAATGTTGCTTCAAAGGCCTCAATCTTCTCTCGATATGTCTCGACTTGCTGCTTCACCTGAGCCTCCTTCTCAGTGAGCTCATGGATTGTTTGTGATGTAACATGCACTTCCAGGCGTTGTTAGACTGATTCAACCACTTGGTCCAGTTGCGAGCCTCATCCTTCAATTTATTCAAACACTTTACAGGCTTCATCTTGCACTGGTTGTAGTTTCTGCGTAACTTCCATTACACTGCCCTGGATGGCAGTAATCTATTGTCAGACTATGTGTTTCTCTTGTGATATTTTCATTCTCTTGACTGCAGTGAGTAGCTTCATCTGCGCCTGCAAAGTGAAGGCATGTTGTTGCGCCTCCTATAACTATAATTCAAGTTTCCTTAGCTATGGATCTTCTGCGAGGCATTCATAAGTATGCACACTTCTATTGCTCAGATGTTTGCATTATGAGATTAGGGCCCTGATCCTTCCTACTTCATCCTCGGTGGCTTCCTCGTTATGGTCGTGCACTTCTTGCAGAGTGCTCGAAACTTCTTGGAACTCTAATCTATTATCCTTGTTTGAAGATGCTAGATGGTATCAATAAGCTTCACCACTTGAGAATCGATGGACTCCTGTTCCTCTTGTGCCAAGCCTGACATAGAGTGACATGATTTTCTCACAGCTTCCTTAATCGTGGCCCATTCTACGAGCAAATGCTCCTTTTCTTTTTGTAGCTATACTTTTTCCTCATGGACCATCACTCGAAACTCGTATTTTTCATTTTGATAGGTGGTTACACAATACCACGCTACGCGTCATTGCTCTAAGACCTCTTCTTTCTCTTGTTTCAAGGCTTCTATAGCCTTCTCCTTTTCTTCATGGAACTTCTGAAGTCGAGCCTCTGTCGCATCTACAAGTCTTCTTAGTTGGTCTAATTCATCCCCCAGTTCTGCAGTCTCTGACGAGGAAGGCGCATTAGGTACTGAACAACTCAAATGAATAGCTTGCTATATTTGCCTTAGTTCCTTCTCAACTCTTTCATACAACTCCTCTTGCTTCACTCCATATCTCAGCAGGATGTCTTCAGATGAATCCTCCATGGCTCTGCAGACTAGACTGATATCATATTTTGTGAGTGTGGCCTCCAACTAGGGCTTACCGGCATGAGTATTCTTTCTTGTTGAAGGTTTCTTTGGAGAAACCTTCCTCTTCTATGGTGTTACAGTAGGGGGATCTTCCGGAGGTGTAGATTCACCTTTTCATTGATTTTATCCTTCATCCCCTCCTCCTTGTCCATATGCTTGGTCTTCTCCTCCTCCTCCTCCTGCGGGTGATCTAGATCCATTTTCTTCAGAGGAATTGTCCTCCTCATTGGTCTCTATATTTTGGATGTATTCATGCTTCTTCTTATTCATCGTCCTACTATATTGTCCAACATGCTCGACCCAGGTGACCAAGGGGCTTCCTATGATGTCAGTGTCAGAGTGTTCTGCATCATCGACCGATACAAGGAACTCCTCTGGCCATTCCTTCATATCTTCTCCATGTCATCATCTGTCAGCTTGTAATAGGACTGTAACTCTTCCTTTCTCTCATCTCTATGTGCAATGATATAGATAAAATGTCGATCTATGCAGAACTTAGCTAGTGGTATGTATTGGTGCAAGGTATGCGGTGTCATGTGCATAAATGCTTCAATGGAAACTTTTAGTTGTTGATAATAGGCATGGAACACAACGTTCGACCACCATTGCTTCGACATGTCGTTGGTGTACCACAAGGTAGAAAACATAGCGGCCAACGACTCTGATGGTTCTATCTCCCGAAAGGTGGCTCCTTCGGGCATTTTTCGAGAAACAAATGAAATAAACACGATCAACTAGCTGAAGTGGAACTTGTATCCCTGATATTGAGCTTTGCGACAGTGTTTCTCAAGTTCATTGATGAGGTAACTTGCCCAATTCATCTGCATGCAATCCACACATTTTCCTGCGAGGTCCACCACGAGCCCGGTGACCTATGTGGGGTGGTTCTTTCTTACTAGCTTTCCAGCTATGAGTTGGAAAGTGAGGCACACCGCGCCATCCTAGATAGAGGCTACCTTGTAGCCTCACTTTCCTTTTTCAACTTCTCCATATGATTCCTTGATGCGCTGTGCCAGGGAGCAGTCTGAGGCCTTCCCTGGGTAAAATTGCTAAGGGTTGGGTCCCTTCATGCTTGATCCTCTAATCAAGTGGATCAATGCCGAATCCATAGTAATATTATGGTCAAGCCTTAGGTATCCGCCATGGTAGCACGACAATAGGATTTTAACGCAAGCGTTAACTTCTTGGTGATGACCAAAATGGGGAATCTTCATCACATTTAGTATAGTGGACTACGTCAGTGCCTTAATGAAAGGTTGGGAGATGATGTGAGGTTTCTTTCTAGTTGTCTTCATCAAGTATCTATGGTGCGCTAGCATATTGTAGTTATTTCTATATCCAAGTTTGAAGTCACTGTTCTTCAGCAGCAGGATCTATCCTAACTAGCTCCCAACTACATGTATTCCCTTTAGGATGTATGCGATGATCAGAGTGTACTCATAGTTTTGTGGATTTTTGTAGTAGTTAACTGTGCCAGCCAAATGTGAGATATAGTCTGGTAAGATCGACATGATCTACTTCGCGTTAGCCATATTGTTGCGATGCTTACTTCATTGCTCAGTTGCGGGGTTGGCACACCCCGAACATCATCCAGTTGAAGGGGAAGCCTGCAGTACCCTGGTCGATGATGTCTGGACACCTTCAGACATAGCTCTATCATCCATAAACTTGTTAAGAACCTCCTCGATGGACTTCTCTAAGTCAGTGCGTTCACTTGACATTCTCACTGTTAACAAATAGGTCGAGGTAGGTGAACGGATAAGCAGGGTAAACAAACATACATCGACGTCTTAGTTTCTGATAACACAACTCGTTACACAATCAATTCTCAGTTAATCACGGGTGGAAAAAAGTGGTCCCCACGCAATGTCCGACATGTTAAATAAGCGAGTGTCAAAATAGATTCTTCCAACCGACAAGAATGCTTCCATCAATGTGAATCTGTCCGTTATGGCTTAGTCTCAATGTCCAACGACAGTCTATCAACCCATAAATTCATTTTCTAGCCATTCTGGAGCATCATTCTAATGGGTGGGGCACCTCCAACTGTCATATAGCTTCGCCAGGGATATGTCCTATTATGTGTAGTCTTTCTGTTCTGACGAGTTTCTAATTCTGTGAACCTGCCTCTTGCAAAGTCTTCCATCTATTCTCTGTAGCTTCCTGTAGCTTTTATAACTTGGATTTCTTTTTATTGAGATTCCTTTCCTTCTTTCCTGTGATCTGAGTTTCTCTAATAGTTTTTGGAATCCTCTTTCCATTCTTATTTTTATCTTCTCCTAGTGTGGTGACTTCGCACTATTGATGTGCCCTCACATGTTCTGAAGTTAATATCCCTTCTCTTACTACTTCCAGGGTGGATATACTTCTCTCTTGCATGGATAGGTTCTTCAAGACTTCTTGCGTTCTTTTTATAGATAATTATCTTTCCCTTTGTTGCTTTGACTCATCTTCTCATTCTTCTATTAGTCGGTCTATTTTTCTAGCTATGAAATCCCTTAGTTCTTTCTTTTTCTTTTCTGTATCTTCTTCCTCTGCTTTCCTTCTAATCTGATCCTTCTCAATCCAAGTCTTACCTAACAAAAGTGGGAAAGGGGTTCTATTCTCAACAAACTTGATGACTTCAAATTCCTCTTCAGTCGATGTTCCATAAATAATGATAGGTACTTTAGTAACTCTTCCACATAGGGTTATCATCTTTCCCTTAAACAAGCCTATCCTTCCCAGTGAAGGTACCATAGTAGGATTTCCCAAAATTTCCCAAGTTTCTTTTGTCATAATATTTACTTGTGTTTCTTCATCCAATATATAGTCTATGTCAAAGTCTTATATTCTTTCACTTATGTGCTGTTTTACTTTTAGGATATCTAGTAAACTGACATCTTTGTGATCATTCATTGTTTCTTTCAACTATAATAACATAGTCTGAGCTTTCTCTAGTTCTTTGTCTTTATGATTCTCTAATATTCTCTTAGTCTCTTGACTTTCTTCATATTTTTCTTGTCTCATATTCATCCTTTCAACCTTAGCAATCATTCTTGGACAATCCTCAACCTCATGACCAACAACTTTACAACAAAGACAAATAGGACCTGTACCAAGGCATTCCTTAGCAACATGCCCCGGTCTTATGCAGTTATAACATAGTGTCAATCCTCTCTTTCTCTTGTATGTTCCCCAACCCCTTATTTACTGTGCACTGGGATCAAAGTGTTGGACCTGCAATCTGCAAAAAATCTTTCTAGGTTCCTGCATCCACTTATTAGTCCAAAAACCCTTTCTATGCATAGGAATAACATATCTTTCTTCATTTTTATTAGCTTTACTCAGATCAAATATTTCTTCCAAATGTGCCCTAGCTTTCAAAATAGGCTATAATCTATTAAACATACTTAAGTTCATGCCTTCAAAACAAAAAATTTCAATTATCTTACTTTTATCAAAGCACAAAGCTTTACCTCTTTTAAGATCTTACCTCTTTTCTTCAGATTAGGTTTCTCTTTTAGCACAAAGCTTCACAAGTCGAGTAGAATACTGTGCACTTCAACAACAAATCTATGCACAGAGCTTCTTTTTTATTTACTTTAGTTCCTAGCAATCACAGTTTTAGGTCTCGACAACGAAACCATTTTTTGGCACAGGGGAAGACCCAGGGTTCAAAGCTTCACCAATGCACCAACAAAACCCTAACTACTAGCCCTTTCAGAAACACCTACGAAGAAGGCGAAGTCTCACCTAAGGTAGAGGCAGGGGGGTTACAAGAACCAGGTGTATATAACCAAGATGGGACACAGATCTTTGATTATAACACTTCACAAAGAATTATATTAACACTACAAGATGATATTCATTAACTCATTAGCTTTTAATAACATCACAAAACAGACCCTAATATGGATCAATGCAGTAACAACAAAGAGTAATCACTTAAACCTCTTAGCACATAGCAAAGAGTTAGATCTAGGATTCATTCATCTTTAAGTAAATCACTAAGCATCAATAGATCTACCTAACAAACATAATAAGCAAAGCAATGAGAATATTCATAGCACAAACAATACAACGCAAAGCCAACCAAAGACACAAGATATACGTGGTTCATCCTAGTATGGGGCTACATCCAGCAAATGCTTTGTCTTCTTTATGATTTTCCTGAATCTTACATTCATCTTCTCCTGTGCACTAAGCCATAGAGCCAAGCTTCACATAGGACATGAGATCTGTGCATTGAGCGCTAGATGCTCCTTCCCAAAATTAGGTCAAGGCACATAGACAACTCCTCTATCAAGCACAGAGTCTTACATACACATTTTGTTGCACAAAATCACTCATAACTTCTTGCACTTAGATACTTAGACTTCGCTCTCTAATTCTCTCTTCCTATCATACATTCCTACTTATTTATACTTTTACAATCCATTGCAAAAGGCCTAATCATGGGTAAAACCATGGGCCAACATCCCATAACCCATTACAAAAAAAACCAATGAACCCATTGTTGGGTCCAAAAAGGCCGCAAAATAAGTGGGATATGTGATTTCATCTCCGCTTGGGTGCTCCATCTTCGACCAGCCTGTTGAAGTCCAAAAGTGGTCCTAACCTGACCAAGGTTTCCTCAAAACTTGGTCGAGGGCCAACAAATAGTCCACTTAGCACTCATTGCATCGGGTGATGCTCAATATTAAGGTCCTAACCCGCACATAGGTAGATCAATGTATTCAGATGTAATAAAGGTCAATATTAATAAGGCCTTTCAATAAAATAGAATAAGGCATATGTAAGAAGACCTAATAGAA
>JZKD02S1763249.1:541643-562643 GCA_000966675.3 Picea glauca | reverse complement strand
TATGACCTAATCATTGGAATGGATTGGTTAGCAGCTCATCGAGCTTTGGTTGATTGTTTCGCAAAGAGGGTGCTTTGTATTGATGATGAAGGAAGACCAATAGAGATCCAAGGTGTACAGAGAAAAGTGTCATTACGCTTCATATCAACTATGAAGTTCAAACGATGCTTGAGACAGGGGTGTCGACTTTATGTAGTAGAGGCAGTGAAAAATAGGAAGGAACCCTCATTAGATCAGTATCCCGTATTGTCAGAATTTCAGGATGTTTTTCCGAACGAGTTACCAGGGTTACCTCCTGAGAGGGAGCTTGATTTTACTATTGAGCTAAAACCTGGTGTAGAACCAATATCCAAGACTCCGTATCGAATGACGGCCCCGAAACTTTGTGAATTGCAAATGCAGTTGAAGGAGTTACTAGACTTAGGGCTAGTAAGGCCCAGTGTTTCACCTTGGGGCGCACCGGTAATTTTTGTAAAGAAGAAGGATGGATCCTTACGATTGTGTATAGACTACAGGGACTTGAACCATGCTACGGTGAAAAATAGGTACCCAATGCCATGAATAGATGATCTCTTCGATCAAATGAAAGGAGCAATGGTATTCTCAAAGATCGATTTGCGATCTAGATATCATCAGTTAAGGATTAAGGAAGGTGATATCCCAAAAACTGCCTTTCGAACTCGGTTTGGACATTACGAGTTTTTTGTAGTACCTTTCAGATTGACTAATGCACCAACAGTATTCATGAGCCTCATGAACGGCATATTCCGGAAGTACTTAGATCGATTTGTACAAGTTTTTCTAGATGACATACTCATATATTCCAAGAATGAAAGAGAACACGAGGAACACTTGCGAATAATGTTGTCTTGCCTTAGAGAGAACAAATTGTATGGAAGTTTTCGAAGTGTTCCTTCTTCCAGAAAGAATTCCACTATTTAGGTCACATCATTTCTGGCAAAGGAATCTTTGTGGACCCAGAAAAGGTAAGGGCCATTATGGAATGGCTAGTGCCGAAGAATGCCCATGAGGTAAGGAGCTTCATGGGGCTAGCGGGTTATTATCGGAGATTTGTGGAAGGATTCTCAAAAGTAGCGAAACCCGTCACCACTTTGCAACGCAAGGGGCTCAGGTATGAATGGACAGAAGAATGTGATAGCGCATTCGCTGAGCTTAATAGGTTACTAACTAGTGCGCCAATTCTACTAGTGCCAGATATGGAAAAGGACTTCATGGTCTGCACGGATGCCTCGAAACAAGGATTGGGGGCCGTGCTAATGCAGGATGGAGGAGTGATAGCTTATGCATAAAGAAAGTTGAAGAAGAACGAAGAGTTATATGTGACTCATGATTTAGAGTTGGCAGCTGTAATGCTAGCTCTGAAACTTTGGAGGCATTATCTTGTAGGGCGAAATTTTGAACTCAAAACGGACCATCAAAGCTTAAAACATCTCTTCACTCAAAGAGATCTAAATGCCAGGAAAAGGCGATGGAGTGAGTTTATGAGTGAGTATGATTTTGGTATTTCATATATAAAGGGAAAGGAAAATGTGGTCGTAGATGCCTTGAGTAGGAGACCACGTATCTTCTCCTTGGTGACCTTAAAGGTCAGTCTGAGGGAACAGGTGTTGACACAACTACTAGAAGACAGTTGGTATTTAAAGGTTACTTCAGACCTACAGAGCGGGAGGCAGATAGACCCAAAGTATGAAGGATATAATTTGGAAACAGATGGATTGTTAAGATATCGAGGAAGGATGTACATCCCTGAGAATGGGGATATTCGAAGCATCATACTAAAGGAAGCCCATAGATCACTTTATTGTGTGCATCTGGGAGTTAAGAAGATGTAAATAGATATGAAGAAACTCTTCTTTTGGGTAGGCATGAAGCGCGATGTAGTCCATTTCGTCACCAGATGCCTAGAGTGTCAACAAGTAAAGGCCGATCACCATCACCTGGCAGGCCTCCTACAACCACATGATGTCCCTATGTCCAAGTGGGAAGTTATCTCTATGGATTTTGTTGTAGGTTTGTTGCTCACATCTCATAGACACAATTCCATTCTTGTGATAGTGGAAAAGTTAACTAAGAGTGCTCATTTGATTCCGGTTAGAGACACTTACGATGTTGCTGATGTGGAACGAGTGTTCATAAGAGAGGTTATCCGTTTGCACGGGATACCAAAGAAGATTATTTCAGATAGGGATTCCAGATTCACTTCTAGATTTTGGACTAGTTTACAGTCAGCATTGGGGACTCAATTGAACTTAAGCACATCTTATCATCCTGAAACAGATGGGAAAACTGAGAGAGTAAATCAAGTTATGGAAGACATTCTTAGGATGTATGTAATGGATAATCAAACCCAGTGGGAGAAGTACCTACCTTTGGTAGAGTTTGCCTACAATAACAATTATCATAGTTCCATCGGAATGACACCATACGAAGCTTTGTATGGGAGGCCATGCAGAACACCATTGAGTTGAGATAGACTAGAAGACCGAGTAATAGTTGGGCCGGAATTGATTCAGGAAATGGAGGAACAGGTGATTCAAATTAGGCAGAGACTAAAGGAAGCACAGGATAGGCAGAAAAGCTATGCAGACGCACACGGGGTCGACCAAAATTATGAAGTGGGGGACCAAGTTTTCATTTGTATCAGGACCAATAAGAGTACCATATGGTTCGGGAAGGGCACAAAGTTGTCACCTCGGTTTATAGGGCCATTTAGGGTCCAAGAGAAAATTGGAACCGTTGCCTATCGTCTCGTACTGCCACCCCACTTGCATAAAACTCATAATGTATTTCATGTATCTATTTTATGTCATTATGTTGTTGATGAATCACATAAACTAAATTGGAAAGAATTGCAGGTATCAGACGTGGGAACCCTCACGGTTGAACCGTTACGCATATTGGACCATAGAGTCTGACAGCTCAGAAACTGTTTGGTAGACCAAGTTAAGGTCCAGTGGGACAAGTATAGTCCAGGATCTGCTACTTGGGAGGACGCCGAGACACTACGACGAGACTATCCATCACTATTTTGACCACCTCGAGAACGTGTTTCTTGAAGGAGGGGTGTAGGTAACACCACCTTTTGACTTAGACGACCAGGATTACCTGAGGCCTATATACTTTATTTCCTAGTCACAGCGAAACTATTAAGTGATATATTAAAACTTTAAACTTATGAACAGTAATGAATGTTTAAGTGTTGTTGATGATGATGCATGTAATGCGATCTATTATGTGAATGGAAATTTTATGAATGTTTAAAAGCTATTGATGATGATGTATATGATGAGACATATTGTGAGAAAGAGAAATTGTTGAATGTTTAAATACCATTAGAATGACGTTGGATATGATGAAATCTATTTTGGTAAATGATAATCTTGTGAATGTGTAAAAAGTATGAATTATGGGATATTGTGAAATCTAATTCAAATTGGAAAACTTTGATGTTGATGTATTGGTACGTGGATACCAAATTGAAATGATGAAAGTATGCAAATATATGATGATAATGCATAGAAAAATATGAGTTGTGTTGCAGACTAATCTGCAGGTTATGGGCTATGAAATAGCCAAGTGATTATGATGATGAAAGTGGGTGTCAGGACCACTAACTGAGAAACATTATGGTATGAATAATGTATGTGAAATTTAAATGGATTTGATACATCACTATGATATGTGGACTAATGCATGATTTTTGTACTAACACTGCCCAAAACTGAATAAACGATGAAAAAACCTTCAGCAACACGGTGCCCCTGTATGTTCCATTGTAGGGTATTGACCCTGGTTCTGTTAGGAGGGGTGGAGGCATTGCCCACCATGTATCCTCCATTGTAGGGTGGGCCATCGTAGGGGTGGACCCTAGATCTGATTAGGAGGGGTGGAGGCATTTCCCACCGTGTATCCTCCGAAACATGAAGTCATGGGAGAACGGTGCTAGTTCACGCTCCCCAGGTCGTGTGATGATGACTGTCAGTTGCCTGCTAGGGAAGCTTGGTTGAGATAGTGACACTTCCACTTACGGGTTCTATTTGGAGTTAGGTCAGTATAGCTGATGCTCCAAGATAGTCTACCAGAGGACGGATAGGAATGGAGTTGGAAGTAGGTTAGGGAGGAAGGATGAGTAGAATAGTTGAGACTTTATGGAGATCCATCATTTGGTGGAATTTGATGAAGAAAAATATGTATATATGAATATTCATTATGATGTAACTAAACCACAATTGTTTAAAATAAATTATTGAACTGGATAATTGTGATTAAAGAATTTCTCAAACAATTGATGATTGTTGTCTTTTATAAAAGACTACTCTTGCTGACTGGATTGAATGCATACTTAAATTACTAAAGGATGACAATTTGATTATTAGTACATGCAAGAGACTTGCATGTACTAGCTACACATGCATTTCTTGTACATATACACTAGTATGTATGAACTTCCTTGACTTACTTATTGATAGTGTCAGTCACTTGTTGTGAATGTCTGAACCATGCTCTTTCCCTTTGTACCATCAGATACCTTAACTCAGGGACGAAGTTTCTTGAAGGGTGGGTGTATGTAACGCCCCTAATTTGATGAATGCTTAAAGATTTCAAAGTAAAATGAATTAAAGAAAATAATTATGGGTAACTAAGTAATACTTTAACTACAGTTCACATTTAATGACCTGAGAAATAAATCTTAAGAAATCACCGAGAAATGTTATAAAATGGTTGCGTATGCAGGAAGGGAGAGCTATGAATCCCGAGATGATAAAAATTTAATGAAGGAATGAAGGATAGAGGACGGGGGTGATTGTGAAGTAAATGCGTGAGTCGGCAGGGAGGAATAAGGGACGAGAAGAGGGGGATGTGTGCACCATTCGGCGGGGAGGGGGAATGGATGTGGGGAAAATGTTGTTTTTCTATCTACAGAGAGCCGAGAGCTTTACTGTGACATGGGTGCTCAGATTGAGGCACGAGGTTTACTGGTTGTGACATATTGATCAGGGAGGCACCGAGTTGCTAGAGGTTTTGGGCATGGGGGCTAGGATATCCGTAGATATCCTTGAGCTAGGTCGTTTTCCTAGTTGGCAAGGTGGACATTAGTTTTGGGCAGTTATTTTCCTGTTTCTGGCAGGGTTGATCTGGGTAGCAGGTAGCAGGAAGGCAGCAGCAAGGCAGCAAGGCAACATAGATTAGCATCAGGACCAGGTACCTTGTTAAGTTATGTATTTGTTTCATTCTGTCATGATATCATTGTTCATTGATAAATCTAAGTTACTGGAGTTGCTGTTATGAAAATCAAGATTTTGCTATGAAGTTATTGTTTCAGTTTACTAATGAAAATGTTTATGAAAGTAAATGATGTTTAGAAATATATATCTTTTACAAAAAGGAAGAATCACCTAATCAGGACTCTTGAAGCCAGATTGGCCACAGCCGCGGAGAATGCTAAAGGTCAGGCGAGCGTGGAAACAGAACAGGCCAAATTGGCTGACAAAAATGAAATAGAGGTGCTCAAAGCTAATATTGAGCAAGCACAGTTGGTGGTCCGGGATGGTCGGACGCAGGTGAGCCAACAGAGGAGTTTGATTGAACAGCTGTAGGCTCGGGTAGAGGTCACCGAGAGAAAAATGATAGACATCGGGATATTTAAATCCCAAGCGATTGAGATTCGAAGCATAATCTCTTCGGCACAACAAAATTTGCTCGCCAAGGTGAGAGCGATCAGGGTAAGATGTCTGCTGATCAATCAGGTTTCCGAGAACTTTTCAGCCAAAGAAAGGGATGCAGGAGCGGCTCGGGTCGCCTTCCAGGAGGCGGTGATAGCCACGAAAAACCGGGTTTCAGCGGGTACTCCCAGGTTCACCATTTCAGAGCAAACCCAAGGAAATATTATGTTGAAGGATTGGGAGCACAACATCGCCTTGGGAAAGGAGGAAGCCCAAAAGGTAACCAATTCCCTAGAAGAAGCCTTTAATTATATAGACGACAAGTTGTTGGGTATTGACAGCGGAGGCAATGCGGAAGCATTGATGCAAATGAACGTGGAACATATCTCACTTGATATGAAAGATAAGGAAGAAAGAGATTCAACTGATATCTCTCAGATGAATATGGTGGACCTAGTCCAAGTTGATAAGTACATGATCAAACCCAGTGTGCACCTAAGTACCCTCGACATCATCGACACACAAATGGAGGACAAGTTGCAATAGTTAGCTCGAGAATGTTACTTCGTCGAGGCCAGCTATCAAGCAGAACCATCACGGCTCATATCTCAGCTTGTGGAAATATGTATCGCCTATACCGGGCTCTCGCAATGACAAACACCTAGAACCAAGTGAAGACAGAGTAGGAGAAATGGAGCGATTGCACTCCTCTCTGTTGTAACCAAAATTTTTGTGACTATCGAGATGCTACCTTATTTGCAAAATTATATTAATATTTTAGAGAAATAAATATAGAGGGCTGGACATTTCGGAGTCGTTTGTAATAGAGTTTTTACATTGAGAGTTAATACAAGCAGATCTGGAGATTCTCAATTCCGTCACTATTGTATTGCAAGTTTGCTTCCTTGTATCTCAATTTTTCCATTTTATTTCATATTCTTAACTGATGTGCTTCGTTATACTTTAGTACGACCACTACTATAGCGAATGAATTTGGGTTTTCTATAAATTTTTATTGTCTTTCCTCTGTACCATCTATCAGCGGGTGTAAGACCAATCTGCATTTTCAGAATTCTACATGTATTCTATGCTACGTCGGTTATTTCCTTACTAATTTCCTCTTCTGTTTATATGTGAGATTTCCCTTTGACAAGAGCCTTGCGTTATATACAGCTAAATTTTTTTCTCCCACTTCACACCTTTTATTAAAATATAATACAGTTACGGGAACGAGCCTTAGATTTGCATCCATTTTTTATTTCTGCAATCGTAAGTTCTCTTTTATACGAACAAACTGAGACAACACCTAAATCTCTTTTAAAGTCTTTCCTACCTTTACTGTTCCCCCATGACAGTTCTTGTACCAACTCAACCTAACATTGAACCCGGACTATCGAATCAAACACACATTGCCTTAAACCTCTTCGACACCATTCTTAAAACAACAACTAACCGGGCCGAACTTGAACAATCATGGACAACCATTGAATGAGATATAACTATCCAGGAACAGTTGGAAGCTAGACAACGCCAACGTAGGAATCTTCCCTAGTTTCCTTTACTGAAAGGTTTACGCTTCCCTCTTCTACATCTATTACCCACTTTTGGATGCCTTGACACTGTACTTTTAAGCCTTAAGTATATACTCGGGAACAACATCTTTCTGGCGCCGTTGCCGGGGACCAAAGTTACGAAATCTTTTTCCCTGGGAAAACAACAAATTGTTTTTCGTTGAAAGTGTTACCCTTTGATAGTGAACAAAGAGTACACACCTTTTAAGGCTTTTTATCTTTCACTTGGCAACTCCACGAAGAAATAAAATGACATCCAGTCGAAGGAATACCAGACAAAACCCGGATGGTAAGAAGATTACGCCCTTTATCGATCCCAAAAAAATTCTCTAGACGAGAGGCTCTTTTAAGCCAACCGTTGCAGTTTACAAACTTGAAACCCCATCACTGAAGACTGAGAGTCCTTCCGAACCCTCAAATTCACTCAGTCCTCGCTTTGACGCTAAAGATTCAACGCCAATCTGCTCTGAAATTAGGAGTGAGATTCATCCAATGATCCCCTTAGCACACAAGGGAAAGGGCCCGCTTGAAATTTCGTCGAATTTTAAAATACCATCTCTTCTTCAGCTGAATTTCCCGACTTCACCAAATTCTGAAGAGTGTGTCACACACTCGTTTCTCACACCCGTCGGTTTTCCCGATTTCGTCTCTTGCAAATCTGAGGAACCGAGTCCTCGCGTTCCTTGTCTTTCCTCATCGGATTTTCCTCTTCAAGAAGAAAATAAAGATTCCCTTTTAATTTTCTAAAACCCCCTTTATAACTTCCCACAAAAAATGATGGCAGCTGCTAGAGGAGGAGGTGGAGGGTTTATAGGAGGAGGCAGAGGGTTTATCGGAGGAGGAGGGGGAGGAGTCCCTCTAGGAGGAGGTGGAGGTGTCCCTCTAGGAGGAGGTCGAGGTCAAGGGCCTGCCCCCCCTCCCAGAGTTTTCGTGAAATTCGTAGCCAGATACGCTCCATTAGTATTGCCCGTCCCTCTACACGATCTTCTAGAAAATTACATAAAACATTTACCGAAATGCACCGGAGAGGGGGATCTGACTACGACCGAACATATTAATTTTTTCAACCAATTCACAGATATCTTTGGTATCGAGCACGAGGATGTATATTCGAGACTCCTTGTCCAAACTTTTGAAGGACAGGTCCGAACTTGGTTTCGGAGCCTACCCACAGCTTCTATCATGTCATATGACGCATTGGAAGATGCTTTCCTCAGACAATGGGGCGAGCGGAAATACCATCTCTATTATCTAACCGAATTTGGGTCTTTGAAGAAAAAGAGCTCAGAAAAAGTCATGGAATTCATTCAGAGATTCAATAAACTGTACAATAAAATCCCAGTTGAGTTCAAACCATCCCAACCCGCGGCCAAAGTGACTTTCGCTGGATCTTTCGAGCCGGATTTCGCACTACTTTTGCGAGAGCGAAGGGGAGCCACCTTAAACCGTATGCAGGATGATGCGGTAGAAATAGAATCTAATATGATGGCTTCGAGTAAACTTAAGGCTAGAGTAGAGAGTGGAAACCGAGAGACCAAGTGATTTAGAGAACAAGCAGGTCCTTCAGGGTATAATAGATCCTCAGATGATAGGGTGGACGATATGGATAGAGTGATCAAAGAAATGTCAAATAAAATATCCAGAATGGAACTTGAACAGGCCAAGGCTAACTCTTATCCCAAAAAAGATTTAAAGAGGAATCAAAACCCTCCTAATCAACAGAGACAAATAAAAAATGATGATCAAAAGATACAAGCTCTTTTAAAGACTGAAAATTTTATAGGAGCGAACGATTTTCAAGACTACGGAGATTCAGATAATGACGTCGTGAACTTTGGTGATGATTGTAGTCAACCATATCTGACTCACGAAGACTATGAAAAATCTTTAAACACGCCACAATCATCAAATGAAGGTGAAGAAGGTGATCCCACTGATCTCTGTGAATCTCAACCAGAAACTGAGATAATGATGGCCGATTTCCAACCAAAGTACAACCTAAGATCTAAGAATAAGCCCACCTCCATGACTCAACCCAAGAAGATCCTTCAAAGAGGCCAAGCTTATGAGCCTCCTTCGGACGAGACCCCATTACCCAACAACAAAACTAGAGTAGTAAGCACTCAAGAGTCCGAGGTGGAAAAAGTTGAAACTCAAACACAGGAGACCGAACCCATAAATAAGGCTACGTTTTCAACTGGGACCATGAGTGATAAAGCTATACAAACAAATAAGTCGGAAAGGAAGAATTCAGAAGTCTCAACCAGAGAAACAGACAAAGTGAGTGGGGCTTTTAGTTTTGAAAATGACTTAAACAAAATTAAGATACCAATCCCTTTGGTGGAATTAGCGAAAAACCCCGTTTATCGCAAGCAAATTACCAAAATGATGGGTGTCTCTGAACTAGAAATCCATTCTGATGTTATAAAATTGGAAGATGATAGACCTAACATCACTTTTGGTCCCCATTTTGAAGGGTCCAAAGACAACATCGCTCCCTTTTATATCACTCTGAATGTATATGATTAGTTGTTGCATAATTGTATGTTAGACTCCGGAGCTTCCCATAACGTTATGCCCAAGATTATAATGGAGAAGTTGGGTCTCCAGATCACAAGACCTTATGGAAATATGTACTCTTTTTACTCGAGGAAGGTTAAATGTATGGGGATGATAAAATATCTGGTAGTTACCCTGGTGCAGGTCCCAGTTAAAAGTATCCTGATGGATGTGGTTATCGCAGATATTCCCCCCAAGTATGGCATGCTATTATCTAGGTCATGGGGAGCCAAATTGGGGGGTTATCTACAGTTGGACATGACTTATGCCACAATCCCTGTGTTCGCTGGTCATTTCACTCGGTTGTACAGAGAAACAAGATTAGCATATACGGTCAATGACCCTCAAAACCCAAACAACTTCCCTATTTACGTTGCAGACCAAGATCTGGGAAATTCCATCTTGTCTTTTGTTGATGGTCTAGATGGTTGTCCAGAGGAAATTGATACAAAGAAAGAAGAGTTAAACCTCATGATAGAATATCTGTGTAGTACTGGTGTCTGGAAAATGTATTTTGACGGTGCTTTATCTTCTGAAGGGGCAGGTGCTGGAGTGCTTTTAGTGGCGCTTGAAGGTAAGTTCATTGTTCCTTTCTCTTACCATTTGCAGTGGGACATAGATTACACTAATAACGTATGCGAATATGAAGCATTGATCTTAGGATTAGAGGTTGCCAAAAATCTAAATATAAGAAACTTGGAGGTATATGGTGAAGTCGAATTAATAGTCAAACAAGTAAACCGACAATACCTAGCCAAGCATCCCAGACTAAGAACGTATAGAAATTATTCTTGGGATCTCATGGAAATTTTTTTCTCATCCGTAAATATCCATTTTATCCCTCGCGCAGAGAATCTACATGTTGATGCATTGGCAAAGGCAGCTTCAACCTTCTCTCCCCCCACGACCTTCAAACTGAAGTATCACATTGAAATCAGATACAAACCCTCCATACCAGACAATATCCGACACTAGCAAGTCTTTGAAGATAACGAACAAATTAAGAAATTCCTTACAATAGTAAGCGAATTCTCTGAAACTCATGTTAACCAAGAAAATCAAAATGACTCCATGTGGATCATGCAAGAATGGGAAGACCCTGAAACCTTCCAAGAAAAAATTGCGGATCATCGTATGTTGGTCCTTAAAAGAATCCAGATTCCGAAAGGATTGATTCCTTTAGAAAGACTTTTTGATCAAAACGATGTACTTGTAAAGTCCACCTTGCAGCCCCAACCAGAAGAAGTGGAGGACTGCGATATAGGAACTGAAAAAGAATCCCGGGTGGTAAAAATATCAAAGTTCCTCCCTCCCAAAGAGAAAGTTAAGTATAAATACTTACTCAAACAATATAAAGATGTTTTCGCCTGATCCTATGATGAATTGAAAATGTATGACACTTCCATTATTGATCACAAGATACCTTTCAAGCCTGGGGTCAAACCGTTCAGGCAAAAGCTTAGGCAAATTAACCCCATTCTATTACCTGTGATAGAAAAGGAAGTTAAAAAACTCTTGGACGTGAAAATAATCGTACCTCTGAGATACTCGGACTGGGTAGCTAACCTAGTCCCCGTCAGGAAAAAGAACGGAGAAATCAGACTGTGTGTGGATTTCCGAAACTTAAACAAGTTGTCTCTCAAGGATAATTACCCGCTACCCAAGATGGACCATGTACTAGAAAAAGTAGTTGGAGTGAACCGAATGTCTATGATTGATGGGTTCTCCGGTTATAACCAAATCGCCATGAATGAGCAAGACAGGGAAAATACTGCTTTCACCACACCATGGGGTACATTCATGTATGACAAAATGCCGTTTGGTTTGATGAATGCAGGGGATACATTCCATCATGCTATGGACATCGCTTTCGTAGGAGAAAGAGACAAGTTCGTAGTCATTTACCTCGACGATTTGACGGTTTTTTCTAAAACCGATGAAGAACACTTGACCCATCTGAAACAGACTTTCGAAAATTGCCGCAGGTTTGGTCTATCTCTGAACCCAAAGAAATCACATTTCGCTATGCGAGAAGGTAAGATTCTAGGCCATATCATATCTAGAGATGGGATCAGGATTGATCCTAAGAGGATTGAAGCAATAAATACAATAAATATTCCCATAAATGTAAAAGAGATTCAATCTTTATCCCCAATTTCGCTGAGATTGTCAAATTGATCACAGGAATGTTGAAGAAGGATAGCGGAGTAAATTGGATGACTGAAGCCAGAGCATCGTTCACGCATATTAAAAAAGTCATAAGCGAGGCACCTGTGTTAGCAAGCCCAGATTATCTGAAAGATTTTCTTATCTTCTCATTTACTTCTGAACATACTATCGCCGTGGTGCTCCTACAAAAGGATGACGAAGGATTCGAATGGTCGATCACATTTTTAGCAAGAGCCTTAGAGACGCAGAACTGAAGTATGACATAATAGAAAAACAGGCATATGAAATGGTAAAAGCGCTAAAGACATTTTGAACTTATGTACTAGATTCAAAAATTATCGCGTACGTGCCTACCAGTTCTGTAAAAGATATATTGGTACAGCCAGACAGTGATGGAAAAAGAGGGCGATGGATTGCTAAAATCCAAGAATTCGATTTGGAAGTTAAACCGACCAAATTGATAAAAGGGAAAGGCCTATCCAGACTCTTAGCTGAATCAAATATCAGGGCTCTTGATATCAATTGTTTGCAGGGAAGCAACGAAGACACAGACCTAAATGAACCAGATGAAGAAACAAGTCCAAACCAGATCGAAGAGAAGTTCTTATCATCGGGCTAGTACAGAGACATAGTGTTTTTCTTACTGAACCTAAAATGCCCAGGTGAACTATCACCTTCTAGATGCAGAACCTTAAAACTCCATGCAGTTAAATATTGTATATCTGAAAGCCAACTATATTGGAAAGATCCACTCGGGTTCCTGCTAGTCTGTTTAGTAGAATCAGAAACCCAACGGGTTATAGTTGAATTTCATAAGGGAGTCTGTGGGGGGCATCACGCATGGAGAGCTACAGCCTACAAAATCTTGAGGGTTGGATATTACTGGCCGAAACTCTTCTCGGACGTCAATGCCAAAGTGCGTGCCTGCAACCCTTGTCAAATATTCGCTGGTAAACCGAAGCTCCCTGCACTGCCACTCATTCTAGTCAAAGCTGAAGCTCCATTTCAACAATGGGGTCTAGAATTCATAGGGGATATTAATCCCCATTCCAGTGCTCAACATAAGTGGATCTTAACAGCTACAGATTATTTTACTAAGTGGGTGGAAGCCATTCCAACCAAAAGGGCAACAGACTCGGTGGTGATCGATTTCTTGGAAGACAATATTTTGTCAAGATTCGGTTGTCCCCGAAATATAGTTACCGACAATGCCCAGGCCTTTAAATCTATGGCTATGATCGGCTTCTGTCAGAGGTATAACATCGTTCTCAGCCATTCCACTGCATATTACCCCCAGGGGAACGAATTGTCTGAATCATCTAACAAGAGTGCGATGAACATAATCAAGAAAGTATTGGATGAAAATAAGAGGTCTTGGCATGTGCACTTAAAATACGCATTATGGGCAAACCGCATCAGCACTAAAAGGTCTATCGGCATTTCGCTGTTTCAAATGGTCTATGGGACAGATGTTGTTCTACCTATAAACCTAACATTACCAGTGATGAAGTTATGGTAGGATCAAAACGAAGAACCAAATCATGTAACCAGGAGAATTAATCAGTTGATTGAGGTTCAACAACATAGAGTTGAAGTTGATGAAAAGATGCAGAAGTACCACGATGAGATGAAAGCATTGTTCGACCTCAAGGCAAAAGATAGGGAATTCCTTCTAGGTGATTTAGTGCTAAGATGGGATGCAAGAAAAGAGGAAGCCGCGAAGCATGGTAAATTTGACCACCTCTGGTATGGACCATTCAGGGTCTCGGCTCCAGAAGGGAAAAATTCCTTCCTTCTGGAAAATATAGACGGAGAAGTCCTCAGCGCCCCTATCAATGGGAAGTATCTAAAGCATTACATGACGTAACAGTCGCCAGATTAAAAAAAAAAAAAAATCGTAAATAAATAAATTTCATTATATATGTTTTGTACATACATATATTTTCATTTAAACATTTGCTTTTGATTTTCGGTTTTTGTTCATAAACTCTCGACACATTTCCAATAAGATTCGTATTTTCTTTTTATAGGATTCCAGCTGCATACGAAAACTAGTAGGGAAAGTAATTTGCAGGTCGGTGTCAGAAATAGAGCGGCATAAAACAGGTGATACCTAAAATACTTTCATATTACGCAAAGAAAGTGAAATGAAAAGGTAAAAAGGAACTTTCTCAAAAACGTGTGTTATGAAAGACTGTTAAAGGAAACCGAGGTAACGTCATTCAAACTGCAATATCGGCTAAAATGTTAGATAACAAGATCATTGCTTGGCTTGATAATATTTGATTTAAGATAATTTGAATGATACACCCAATCAAAAAACGGTCAGTCAAAGTAAACTATCCCCAAAGATATCTACAAGAGTTAGTCTCGAGTTGTTTTATCGCTACCTGGCACCCTGCCTGTCTTCGGGTCTAACTTTTGACAAGCCACCATCTTTTTGTTCCATTACGAAGGGATAAAAGTTTTCATTTTAGCCTCGTGAGTTTCAAAACATATCGTGGAAAGAAAGTGAGTCTTCACAACTACTTGATCCCCTGCTAAGCGAAGGAACGCTTAGAGCGATCCTAACTTTCCTAGGTTTTTCAATAGCATCGAAAGATTAAAGCTTGCTCAAATGGGATGCCCCCTAAAAAAATATTTTCCTTTTCTCCCTAAGAACGAAGATGTTGTTAAGGTCAAGGGAAGATTGGTACCGAGTAATCAAATTAAGTTGACAGACCTCTAATGAAAAAATATTACACAGATATCAGCCCTGATACAAACTGATTGCCCCCATCTTCGCGCTCAAAAAAGTAAATTATAAGACAGGTGGTGAAATAAAATTCAGAAATGATTGCCCCCACATAGTCCAAGAAGACGATGAAAGGAAATTCAGAAATGATTTCCCTCGTCTCAGCATTTAAATGCATAAATATATTCCGAAGTGGTGAAAGGAAATTCAGTGAAAGGGGCCAGATAACTTCACTGGGGTACTGAACAGGCTCGCTGGCAGTGAAGCAATGTCTGAGATATCTGTAAGGCTGTTATACATGAATATCACTCTACTCTGGTAACCCATGCTTTCTAAAACCCGATCCACATCCCAAATTCGGATGAGACTCCCCAATTTAAAAACATATAATCTCATTCTTTTCATGCAAGCCAAGAGCCACAAGATCTGTTGAGTCTCCTAGGACTATTTCGATTGTCTTAAAACATACCTAAAGTTAGTAGTGGGAAAGGGAAAATTGTGAAAGGGACTACAGTTGTGTTTGGAAAGAGTATCTGATTTTGAAAAAACTTTTCAAGGTAAATAACGGAGTCTTTCCCCCTTCAATCCTCTTTTATTGGAACCTTTCTGCCTGATTGATCTTTTGACTCCATTTACCCAATATTGGCACGTGGTCTACTATTCTTCCCGCCTCACAGGAAGGCGGGATCCCTAGTTGGAGCCTATGTTGGAGATGCCCTTGTTTTTTAGCCTATCACAATTTTCATTTTGATGCTTGAAATCTAAAGATGGTTTTCTTTTTCCCTCTGAGATATTGAGACCTCTGAAACTATGTCGCGTGAGCAGTGACATTTTTTCTACTCTCGAAACAAGTCCTACTTTTCGTAAGAATGTTCCCTCTGTTTGTGCTACTTCGGGATCTCATAGGTCGGATACTATAACTCATGAATTCACACGTCCCGAGTCACGAAACGACGAAGTCGTTTTAAGTTTTCACTCAAGACATTAACAAGGGAAAAATGTTTTAACTCATGATTAGACGTCGTTGGGGTTTCGCGCCTCGACGTTCACCAAACCCAAATTTTTATTTTTACAGCCCCGAGAGCTGAGAACACGAGGTCCCTTATCGATAACCCATGTCAAGGATTAAAGGCAAAAAAGATAACCGTGGTTAAAGTTGTTCTCGGCATTTCGCCACTCGACACTATATTTTTTGAAAGTTACGGCTTCTAAAACCCGACTCACGAAGTCACGATGATAATTATAACATGATTAATTAATCACTTAATCCAAGATTATCTTCCCCTTAATTAAGTCTTTTTATCGCAATCTCGCGGTTTCTCAACTCGACATATAAATCTCCCAGAAACTTACCTTCGAAGCTTCGATTCACGATATGACGAAAGTAATAATTATAAAATTAATCAAGCCCCAAATCTCGATTACCTTTAATTAAAACAAAATCGGTCCTCGCAGTCTAGGGAGTCGGAGACTCAAAATGTTAAGGGAAAATCCCCGATATAACGAGTAGCGAGATATTGATTAACATTGGCGAAATTTGGATTAATTAAGCTAAATCAAGACTTATCCTGCGTTTCTATGCCTGCACGATTTACGAGGGGGCCCTTTCTCTCCATATGCCAACTGACCTTTAAACCGTCAAAATTTATGACATTAATGGGGAAATAGGGTAAATCTATGAATGTAAGATCGGATTTTTACGACATAAATTTATTTCTAATTATGATTTGACAAGCTTGTTTTGAAAGGTATCGAGTTTTCAAATATATGAAAGAGTTGCGTTCCATTATAACAAATGCATTTTCATAGCAAGCAGAGCTCATCACTTCTGAGTAAACTAACTTCTGTATGTATATGCAGTTCTATTGCAGAAGAATTAAGATGCAAGCTTCAGCCATGGCTCCGTGGAAAGTAACGAAGGCAAATGTTGAGGTTGCAGGACAAGGCTCGGACAATGTCTCCGATACTTCACCCCAAAGTGTCGACTCGGTTCCTAACTGGTCATTTGTTTCAGACATTCTGCAATCAGAATTGGTAGATTATTCTGATGACTCCGAAGACAATGAAAAATATGATCTAAACACCAAGTACAAAATAGTTGTCCAATCCGGAATGCACAGAGTAGCATCCAGGCCACGGTTGCTTCCATATTATGACATGGTCTGATGGGCGTTGGATCATGTAGACATACCGACCAGGACTATCATGAATGAGCAGAGGGTTACCATAGGGACTTTTAGGCCTAAGCATCTGCAAACCATGTATAAGCTACCCACGACGTTCGACTACACATATGGCGCTGAGTTCCTGGAGGAATTCAAGTAGAAGGAGTGCACACAGTTTGATAAAACCATGTCCGGTTTGATAAAGGATTGGGTTTCACGCACCGCGAAGTTCAGAGCTAATGACCAAGGCGTTTATTCAATCGCTTCGTTGGAACCGCAGTATAAATATGTGGCCATGATGACATGCCGGTTATATGAGAGAGAGGACACATCACATTTTTTCCAAGCGTGGGTGCCTCTAATGTTTCAGGTCACAAAAGGTTGCTCTTTTAATTGGGCGAGGATGCTTTCGGATAGCCTGACCAATCGGGTCACAGAGTATCGGGAGCAGAAGGAGAGTGGGAAGGCGTCATCGTTCTTCATGTCCACATACATTATGGACGCAATCTGTTCTATGACACCATTTCCATTGATGAGCTGGGGATGGAATCCGGCCCAAGACAAACCCATACATATATATCATGAAAAACTATGGGAAAACAAAGAAGAAAAGTTCGCGTACGAAATTTTTAACTGGGTGATGGTGCCCCTGCATATCACCATTTTTGGTCACCCACCACCCCGTATCTCGGATATCATTGCAACAAATCTGAGCAGCATAGCGGACTGGTACGTGGAGGTAGAGTTTTCATACCTTAGATTTTTCGGGGCCTCTGTTCCCCCATAGGCGCTACCATTGTTCATTCCTGACGAGTTGGCTTGTCGCGAGGTCGCCCGACAGATGGTAATTGGAGGTGTCAGTAAAGAGCTCAAAGAGTACTCAAAGAAGGTATGGCCGTCTTTTCCCATTCGTTTGGATTCTTATTCTTTATTAGATTTCGGGCATGCCAAAGTCGAGGCTGCAGCCCTGGAAGACCTGAATTTGGTCTCCATCGAATATAAGAAGCACGATCCATAGAGGGTCGTGAGCAATCATTTGGATAATTGTGGGCTCAAAAGGTTTGAGCATGAGAATTCATCCTCGGATGACATTTTCCGAGGAGCGAGGTCTTATGAAGAAATTATGGCTCGGATCCAATCCTTGGTACCCGAGGTATTGAAATTCCAAGAACACCGACGAAGTTGTCTCCCTGTTGTATTGCGGGGTGAAGGTCTGGGTATTTCGGAGATGAAACAAAAGGAGGTTTAAGGTTCTAAAGATGCAACTCCCGAATCAAGGAAACACCAGGACATGGAGGAGAAAACGAAGGATCCAGAAGCAGAGGAAAAGACTCCGGACCCGCCCAAGAAACAAAATCTAGAGATAGAGGTAAAAACCCCAGAACTGCTGAAGAAGAAGAACCCGGTTGACACCCCAGGAAAATCGGTGAAACAGGTCGGAGAACCCATCACATCTGTCACCCCTTTGCAGTCGACACAGGGAAATATCGAAGAAGGATGGATATTCAATGAGGAGCTTAGGCCCATAAGAGCATAAGAACTCCCTCCGAACGAGTTTTTCTTTGATAAAAAGAGAAAAGTAGTAGTGAAAAGAGAATTCTACCAGGAAGGAGAGTCGACTGCCAAAAAGTATAAAGTTATGACAGATGGAAAAGATAAAAAGAATGAGCAATTCACCACTGAAATCGCAGGGACGCTAGGAGCGTATGCCTCGGCGAATCAATTCTTGGTCGGACTTTTGAAGAACCAGCTTAAAAGGAAGAATCGCCTAATCAAGACTCTTGAAGCCAGATTGGCCATAGCCATGGAGAATGCTAAAGGTCAGGAGAGCGTGGAAATAGAACAAGCCATATTGGCTGACAAAAATGAAATAGAGGTGCTCAAAGCTAAGATTGAGCAAGAACAGTTGGTGGTCCGGGATGGTCGGACGCAGGTGAGCCAACATAGGAGTTTGATTGAACAACTGCAGGCTTGGGTAGAGATCACCGAGAGCAGAATGATAGACATCGGGATATTTAAATCCCAAGCGATTGAGATTCGGAGCAGAATCTCTTCGGCACAGCAAAATTTTCTTGCCAAGGTGGGAGCGATCCCGGAAAGTTGTCTGTTGATCAATCAAGTTTTCAAGAACTTGTCAGCCAAAGAAAGGGATGCAGGAGCGGCTCGGGTTGCCTTCCAGGAGGCGGTGATAGCCACGAACAACCGGGTTTCAACGGGTACTCCCAGGTTCACCATTTCGGAGAAAACCCGAGGAAATATTCTTTTGAAGGATTGGGAGCACAACATTGCCTTGGGCAAGGGGCAAGCCCAAAAGGTAACCAATTCCCTAGAAGAAGCCTTTAATTCTATATACGGCGAGCTGCTGGGTATTGATAGCAGAGGCAATGCCGAAGCATTGATGCAAATGAACATGGAACATATCTCACTTGATCTGAAAGATAAGGAAGAAAGAGATTCGGCTGATATCTCTGAGATGAATATGGTAGACCTAGTCGAAGTTGATAAGTACATGATCAAACCCAGTGTGCAACTAAGTTCCCTCGACATCATCGACGCACAAATGGAGGACAAGCTGCAGCAGTTAGCTCGAGAATGTTACTTCATCGAGGCCAACTGTCTAGCAGAACCATCACGGCTCGTATCTCATCTTGTGGAAAGATGTATCGCCTGTACCGGGCTCTCTCAATGACAAACACCTGGCACCAAGTGAAGACAGAGTAGGAGAAATGGAGCGATTGCACTCCTCTCTGTTGTAACCGAAATTTTTGTGACTATTAAGATGCTACCTTATTTGAAAAATTGTATAAATATGTGAGAGAAAGAAATATAGAGGGCTGGACCTTTTGGAGTCGTTTGTAATAGAGTTTTTACATTGAGAGTTAATACAAGTAGATCTAGAGATTCTCAATTCCGTCACTACTGTATTGCAAGTTTGCTTCCTTGTATCTCAATTTTTCCATTTTATTTCATATTCTTAACTGATGTGCTTCGTTATACTTTAGTATGAACACTACTATAGCGAATGAATTTGGGTTTTCTGTAATTGTTCATTGTCTTTCCTCTGCACCAACTATCAGCAGGTGTAAGACCAATCTGCATTTTCAGAATTCTACATGTATTCTATGCTACGTCAGTTATTTCCTTACTAATTTCCTCTTCTGTTTATATGTGAGATTTCCCTTTGACAGGAGCCTTGCGTTATATACAGCTAAATGTTTTTCTCCCACTTCACACCTTTTATTAAAATATAATACAGTTACAAGAACGAGCCTTAGATTTGCATCCATTTTTTATTTCTGCAATCGTAAGTTCTCTTTTATACGACCAAACTGAGACAACACCTAAATCTCTTTTAAAGTATTTCCTACCTTTACTGTTCCCCCATGACAGTTCCTGTACCAACTCAACCTAACATTGAACCCGGACTATCGAATCAAATGCACATTGCCTTAAACCTCTTCGACACCATTCTTTAAACGATAACTAACCGGGCTGAACTTGAACAATAATGGACAGCCATTGAACGAGATATAACTATCTAGGAACAGTTGGAAGCTAGACAATGCCAACGTAGGAATCTTCCCTAGTTTCCTTTACCGAAAGGTTTATGCTTCCCTCTTCTACACCTATTACCCACTTTCGGATGGCTTGACACTGTACTTTTAAGCCTTAAGTACAGACTCAGGACCAACACCCCCCAATATCCGTCTATATTGCCACCCCTTTGCACAAAAAAATGAAATTAAAAAAATGGTATAGGAACTCCTTACTGCTAGCATCATCCATCCTAGTACGAGAACTTACTCGTCTCCAGTCATCATGGTACTGAAGAAAGAAGGTTCTTGGAGAATGCGTCCTGACTTCCGTGCTCTCAACAAACTGACCATCAAAGACAAATTTCCCATTCCTGTCATTGATGACCTCCTGGATGAATTGAGTGGTGCACAATTCTTTACCAAACTTGATCTTCGCTCGGGCTATTACCAGATATGTATGAAAGAGTCCGACATTCCCAAGACTTCCTTTCGCACTCATGAGGGCCACTATGAGTTTTTGGTCATGCCCTTTGGTTTGTGTAACACCCCCTCCACCTTCCAGAGCCTCATGAACCATGTCTT
>JZKD02S1763249.1:516264-539907 GCA_000966675.3 Picea glauca | reverse complement strand
CCTAACCCGCACATAGGTAGATCAATGTATTCAGATGTAATAAAGGTCAATATTAATAAGGCCTTTCAATAAAATAGAATAAGGCAGATGTAAAAAGACCTAATAGAAGCTTCTGGTTCTAGAAGGATCTTCCTCTAGATGCTTCTCTTAATAGACATATTTAGTATAAATAAGGGTTGAGGGTATGAAAACCCTAGCTGGAAGATTATTGTAATAGAGCGTTGCTCGATTGGAGGTTGCCCGCTCGAAGAGGCCTGTGAACATTGCTTTCTGAATCAAAGTGCTATTTCTATTGATGTTCTTATATCATTTCTGTGTTATTGTGGACATTATGCTGGATATTTTACTGTTATTCTGCCATTTCTAGCATTTTATTTTTGTTCTGCATATTTTATATATCTGGTATCTTGCACTCACAGGGGTGAAGAAGTGGGATTGAAACTAATGAAATGAATCACATAACATCAATCATCACTTCTGAGGCACCCAGTAACCAAGACTTCCCAGGTGGTCACCCATCCCAAGACGCCTCTGGCTCAATCATGCTTAACTGTGGATTTTTCCCCACAATCAAGCCCACTTAGCTTGCTACCCCATTTGAAAAACCTTAGCAAGTATTGTGCCTTATGAACTATCCAGTTAGAGCTCCCTTCACTCTTATTATTTAAGCGTAGAGGGGCTTCCATAGTGCAACATATTAGATATCATTTTTAGGATTAACTGCGTAGAGTAAGTCATTAATGTATGATCCATATCCATGAGTATTATTCGCAATTGACCAATAATTCTCATGATTTGAATAGTCCACTTAGAACTCATTTCATCAGGTGATTCTTAGAGGGGTGAAGAAGTGGCATTGAAACCAATGAAATGAATCACATAACATCAATCATCACTTATGAGGCTTGCACCCAGTAACCAAGACTTCCTAGGTGGTCACCCATCCCAAGACACCTCTAGCTCAAGCATGCTTAACTGTGGATTTTCCCCCACAATCAGTCCCATTTAACTTGCTAACCCATTTGCAAAACCTTAGCAAGTATTGTGCCTTATGAACTATCCAGTTAGAGCTCCCTTCACTCTTATTATTTAAGCATAGAGGGGATTCCACAATGAAACATATTAGATATCATATTCAGGATTAAATGTGTAGAGTAATTCATTAATGTATAACCCATATCCATGAGTATTAGTTGCAACTGACCAATAATTCTCATAATTTGAATAGTCCACTTAGCACTCATTGCATCGAGTGATGCTCAAAGGGGTGAAGAAGTGGGATTGAAACCAACAAAATGAATCACATAACATCAATCATCACTTCTGGGGATTGCACATTGTCGAACCCCAATAGAACCCTAACATTGTCAAACACGAAATTAAAACCTATTTGGATGCTAAACCTTTTCAGAAACATCTTAGAGTTATTAATCCTAGGAAGGCCCCTGCTATTAATGCAGAGGTGGAGAAACTACTTAATGTTGGTTTCAGCTACCCAATTCCCTTGACTAAATGGGCGTCCAAACCTGTTCCTGTAAATAAAAGGAAATGAACCATCCGCCTATGTATGGATTTTTAAGACCTGAACAAGGCTTGTCCTAAAGATAACTTCCTGATTCCTTTCATTGACCAGATTCTTGATGAGTGCGCGGGAAGTGAATTCTTTTCTTTTATGGACACATTTTCAGGGTATAATCAAATTCAAATCAAACTCAAGGATCAACATAAGAAAACATTTATTTGTCCTTGGGGTACTTTTGCATACTGGAAAATGCCTTCCAGCCTTAAAAACACCAGAGCAAACTTCCAACGTGCCATGACCTTTTCTTTTCAAGATCTCAAACATATTCTCGAAGATTACCTAGGTGATCTTGTTGCTCACTCTCACAATAGAGTATATCACTCCGCTCACCTTCGATTAGTATTTGAGAGATGTTGTTACTATCGCATTCGGTTGAACCCTCAGAAGTGCATATTTTGCATTAGGTTTGGTCATGTTTTAGGATTCTTAGTTTTTGAGCATGGGATCATGGTAGATCCTATGAAGGTTGAGGAAATACTTCGATTTCCTCCCCCACACAACATTAGACAACTTCAAGGTTTAAAGGGGAAGGATAATTTCCTACGTCATTTCATAGTGAACTATGCCAATTTAACTAAAATTTTCATGTGTCGTTTGAATAAGGATACTTCGTTTATATGGGACTAGCGAGCCCAGGAATCCTTCAAGGCTCTTAAGAAACATTTGGTATCAACATCTGTGCTGAAGCCTCCAGACTACAGTAGAGATTATTTTCTTTATATTTCCGCGTCCGAAGGGATGGTTGGTATGGTTCTGGTTTAGGAGGACAATGAGATCCATGAACACATTGTCTACTATCGCATTCTAAAAATAGTCGGTCCTGAAATTAAATACTGTCATGTAGAGAAATTGGCCTTGGTCTCCATACATGTGGTTAAAATACTATGACATTATGTATTAGTTTGAAAAACTACCATAGTTGTGGATATCAATCCATTTCAATACATCCTCACCAGACATATCATAGGGGGGGAATACAATAAGTGGATTGTTATTTTGCAATAATTTGATCTCGATTTTGCTTCGGTGAAGTCAAAGAAATCGCTAGTTTTTTCCGAGTTGATATTGGACTTCCCTCGACTAGATGAGGACATTTTTCATGAAGATTCAGTCGTGGATGAAAATATATTCCTTATCTCGTCTTTAGAACCCTAGTATGGAGACATTCTAATTTATCTTCAAACCTTGAAGCTACCCCAATTTCTGTTAAGAGATGATCGATGACATATACATCATCAAGCTAAAAACTACCTTATCATCGATGACACTTTGTATCATTGAGGGGTAGATAATATTTTACGTCGTTTCTTGAATCACAAGGAAGACACGTTTGCTCTCAATGACTGTCACATTGGGGATTGTGGTGGTTGTTTATCCAGGCTTGCGACAACCCAAAAAATATTGTGAGCCAGTTATTTTTGGCCATCAATTTTTAAATATTGTGTTGAAGCGGTTAAGAAGTGTCACCCTTTCCATACGCTTGCTCAAAAAATGCGCTTGCACCCAATCCCTCTTCACCCAGTCGTCATCGTCGATCCCTTCATCAAGTGGGGGGTAGATTTTATGGACTGTAACCCAAATTTGAATGGGGGGAACCAACATATTATCATGTCCATGGATTGATTTACTAAATGGGAAGAGGCCATGATTACCATTAAATCTAATGGTAAGACAACAACATTCTTCGTATTCAAAGAGATTATAGCTAGGTTCATAATCCCAAGAGATATTGTTACTGATCATGGAAGTCACTTTCAAAATGAAATGATGAAAGAGTTAGCATCAAACTGGGGTTTAAGCATGATCATTATTCCCCTTACTATCCCCAGGAAAATGGACAAGTAGAGGTAGTGAATAAATATCTCAAGACCGTCTTGCAAAAAACTATCAGCGAGAGTAAATCTGACTAGAATATGATTCTTTACCCTATACTTTGGGCATACCGAACGTCAGTAAATACTTCCATTGGTTTCTCTCCTTTTCAGTTAGTACATGGTGTGGAGTCGATTCTTCCGATTGAATGTGAAATACCTTCCCTCAAGTTGGCAATTGATATCCTACCTAACACATCCGATATTGAAGAACACCTTATACACCTGGAGCAACTCAATGAGTAGCATCGAGATGCCTCTATGACTATCGAAGTGAATAAAAGACATGTTAAGGTTCAATATGATATGTTTGTCTGTCCTCGATAGTACATTGAGGGTGACTTGGTTCTCCTTTATGACCAAGCCAAAGAACCGCTTGGGGTAAGAAAGTTCAACCCCATGTGGCATGACCCTTATATCATGCGACATGTCTTAGAGAAAGGAGCCTATGAATTGGAATATTATGAAGGGAATATGTTGGATGATCCCATAAATAGGCTCTACCTTAAAAGGTATTATGCTTGAGCCCTCAAGCTTGGTCGTGACCTTTGTATACTAGTGTATCTTAGTGTATATACATCTTTTACTTTGTGTCATCAGATTTCTTATCAAGTTTTCCCTTAGATGGGAGACATCAACAAAGTCTTCAGTTTACTTAGGATTCACGAATGGTGCTAGTCGTCATACATGGAACATGGCTTCCACCGCTTGGGTCATTTACTCACCCGAGGGCCAACTGGTGTATTCAAGTGGCATTCGTATGGAGCCATCAATGAATAATGTGGCTTAGTATAACATTGTTATAGAGATATTACATGAATCCATTTCACATGGTGTTCGGTCTTTAGAGGTTCACCTAGACTCCTAGTTAGTCCTATGTTTGTTGAACAAAATTTACCATGTGTGAGATCCTACTCTACTTCGACATTTCCTATGGGTACGAATTTTGGAACGCTAATTTTATTTTATTACTT
Source organism: Picea glauca (assembly GCA_000966675.3). Lineage (NCBI taxonomy): Eukaryota > Viridiplantae > Streptophyta > Pinopsida > Pinales > Pinaceae > Picea > Picea glauca. The sequence goes on along the minus strand of JZKD02S1763249.1, from coordinate 535,480 downwards.
ATAATCACACACCTAGAAGTTCTAATCATGTATCTGATGCATATGCTAATTATATTTTAGATTGGAATTTGTCACATAACTAAGAAAAGAAAACACTTTCATGCATGTACACATTGTAACATATATAAGTAAAGTCGAGGATCAAAATTTGTTTTTATATATTTCATCCTTTTAAGTTAAAAAAATATGGTTTCATAGTACAAAATGGGGCTGACACCCTCAAAATAAATATATGGTTGGTATATAATATGACGATGGAATCTATGCATGTGGCACCAGATGTGTATCATGATATCTCACTATTATGTTTGCGATATGCCAAAAGAGCTGCACCCATGCACAGGGTACACTCACCACCTGCCACTCCATCTCCTCTAGTATATCCTCCACTTGAACCATAGAAATCCTGTGCGTCAATCGAGAGAGGTTCCCCTGCACATTCTATAGAAATCTCTCCACATATCCACCCACTTGATCATCTCTTCGGCCCCTCTGTCAATTTCGTGGGAATCCCACTGGTCATTGCAGACCTACATCCGTGTAACAAAGCAACTGTTAATACTTTATACCATACAAAAATATTTGCGTTTTTAATTTTTATTGATAAAAAAAATGTAATTTATAAAAACGTTTCTTACCAATATCATCTTAGGAGGAACCTAGTGGAAAAGGCATGTCTGGATCCCCTCTGTATTCGATCCTTCCATAAGGGTAGTCATTAATGGCTATGACCTGTCAGCGCCACTAGAAAAATAAATCATCATTGTAGGCGGTTGGGACCCTACCACCTCTTGGTCGCCTCATCACGTCGGTCCACTATGACATGGATAGATCGTGTTGTCCATGTGGAGTAATTTCTACTCTAGGGATCAAGCCTAAAACCCTCTTAAAGAAAAAACTACAAATAATGGATGCAAATATGAAATTCCTCATTTTCCCTTGTTTACAATCCATCAAATGGCTCTTCATGTTAGCCAGTAATGATGTACACCAATGATAAATAGTGGGTCTTAAACACTCCACCACATAGAACATGAGTGGCCTTGATTCCTGGTGTAATGAGGTCGATGCCAAAATATGTGTGAGTACAAGAACGATGATATTTAAGCTCAGGTTCTCAATATCCCTGATTGGGAGTTGGCTCCCTACTTTATATGTTCCTGCAACATAGTGGGTGGAAATGTACTCCTCCATAGTCATACCACCCCCATTCCCTCGAACCTTGAGATTCACTATATCGCCTCGACAAGACAATCCTGTGATGAAGTATATATCGTCCACCTCAATCCTCAATGGTTTCCCATCGAGGTTGAAGGAATCTGTCTCTCGTCCTAATAATTTACTAGCAACTGGAGTAACCTCACTTGAGCCCTCATTCACTTAGGATCCAAAAATTTATAAATTCCAAATATTTTTAAAGATTTTTGGGCCCTTGCATCTCTTCCCATTGCTTCTCTATCTCTTCATGCTCCCTCTCCCTCCATTCAATCACCATCCTGCAAAGGAGAAACCATTTTGAGTTAAAACCTTTCAAAAATGTTTTTCACTGACTTGTACGTGGGATAAATTGGTAACAATCATGTATAGGGATGCATATAGGCATGAAAGCTTCACTTTCCCCATGTATATGGGGTCATATACATGACCCAATGAGCTTTCACCCATGTATACCCTAGTTTCCATGTTTACGCCCTCTAATACTCAAAAAATGGGGCCTAAAATTGAAATTTAAACCATTGAAATTGAAGTAGTGGAGATGAGAACTTACTTGGTCCAGACGGTTGATGATTCCATTGATCGTAGCTCCTGCAATCGACACTTGAAGATTGTGGGAAAAATGGCCTAAAATGCACTATGTGGGTAAAAACAAAACTCAAATGGTATGGTAAAATGGTCTATTTTTACTATTATTAGAAATTTTTTACCCACTTCCTATAGATTATGCTAATTTTTTACCTTATGGACTAATAGTACAGTGGAAAGACTTGGTTTTTGGTGGTTTTTTCTAGGATTTTTTGCAGTTTTCAGCATCATACCACCCATTCATGCCTTCAGCATGTATATTCTTTCACTGGAATATATGATAGGTTTTCAATTCATTTTTCACTCTTGCATCATCCTATGACCATGATACATACACCCTAGGTATGAACCCATTTATTAGCAACATAAAACCTTATTATTGCTAGTAGAAGTGTCATTATTAAGTGGTAGAGGCTTACCAAACATGGGTGCCCTAGTTAGAACCTTTGTGCCATTTGGTGCCCATGCAAAAGTTATTCCATAGGATTGGGTCTTCCTTATAGTTCTGATATAACTTTGTGTTTGAACCCCATATTTTTACTCACAAGAATTATAACTATTACCTATGGGACTCCCCTCGAGTCTTGGTTAAGGTCTTTTCTGACTCTCAAAAAAACGAAAATATTTTCGATTGAACTTGTCTCTTTCACACTCATTAAATGGATTTGAAAGGACGTCTATTTGGTATAAGTTTAACCCTTTTCCAGACCAAGTAGAATACTTATGAAAAATGAATACTCTAGTAACCATTGACTAGAAGAGTTCTCCTGGGTATTATTTTATACGTTTTCAGGCCTAGGGGACTAAATCTACAAAAAAGGACATTCTTTGGAGTTAAGTTGTAATCACATTCCATCATCATTCTTGCAGTATTGATCCTATTTCCGATTACCGCTTTCTCATTATAAGCCTCTTACCTAAGCAATTTGCATCACTAGCCAAGCAGATCCTTCTATATATCCTTTGCAGTTTGACACCTTATACCCTAAGAGGAAACATTCCCCCGAGTGTCCATGCCCCACATTCACTTCCTTGCATTGAGCATAGGTATGTTCAATTTCTTGGAGCTAGTTTTTTACTCACGACACTCATTTCCTCTCCTATATCATAGCATTTCTTTTCCTATGAAAAAAAAAAGATGGGCGTGAAAATAATATTATCTCATATTAGTAGCAGTCGTGTCACCTTTGAACAAATAATTTTTTTTTGAGTCCACTGTCATCCAAATTTTGGGTTTATCATGACGTTAGGAAGTTGAGATTGTTACTTAGAGTTTACTCCTCCGACTGGTTATTCTTCTAGTCCTTATGGAGAGTGTTTTTATGCTTCCTACATCACAAAGTTTTATCATCAAGTCTATGCTTCTTGAGTTATCCATATGTCTCATGCTCTTGTTCAAAGGAAGTCTATAAGCTTGTGTCATGAATTTCTCAGAAGTATTGACTTTTCACATTGGCTATAACCTTAGTATATCTCAGAGTCACATGACGCTGCATTCCTACCATGCACCTTGGTCCTAATTTCATTATGGGCAGGTAACCTTGAACCCAACAATTGACATCTCCTCATTGGTCACTGACTAGGGGGTTTCCCTTATGTTCGATGACAATAAATGTATTCACACATTGGGATTCATGCAATGTCTCAGATTCCATTAGCCTTATTGGTGGTTTCCTCTCCTTTGTCGACAATTTTCCTTATTGGATGTTATTCATAGGGTCTCTTTCGTGCACTAATTTCATCTGGTGCATGCGAGGGATGCACAGGGTCGTTGGTTTGTGAACATCCTATTCATCAAAGATCCTCCTAATCATCAAGATATTTATTTGTACCTTGTGATGAATTATGAGATATGCGCTAATGATCTCCTTTCAACGGGTCTCCTTCCATCAACTTCAAATCATCTATTCTAGAAATGAGACCTAGATTCCTATGAGTACCTAGAGGCTTGCAATCATCAGTGGAAAGTTCTCTTGCCATAGATAGTTGGGAATACATTAATGTATCCTGATTGATGGATTCTTTAAGTGTTCGACCTCAACACCCTTATTCACACTTGTAGAATGTACTCGGTTCCTTGATACCTACTTTCATTATTGGTGGGTTGTCTCACATTTGTTAATGATATACCTTAATGATCGATAATAAAACAAAGTCTCATTGTGTTCGACCTCAACTCCTCTATTCACATGATGTAGACTTGCACCTTCAATGGATAATGTAGAAGACCTCCAACTTATAGTAGCAACATTCCTCATCTGTTGTTGTCTTTCATTGGACCAATACCTATATGACTTCAGTGATCATGGGAGATCAGATTGTACTCCATGGTATACATATATCTTCATATTGATTTTGAGATTGGATTCCACTATGCCTTGTTCATGACTATGACATCCTATGGCATATTTACACTTTGTATTGCCTATTCATGGCCATGAACAAATATTTGATATAATTTCACATGGATATGCAGTGTAATTCAGATTAGCAGCCATGCGTACAAAGTCATTATGGATTGTAATATTCTCATGAGAAACTAGTACTTCCAATTGAGTCTCCATTACTCCACTTCTGGAAATTATAATGTATTTCAGCCATCACAGATACTCCTCTGACCTCACACATTAGGGGGAATTTGTTACAACAAATTTTACCTCACTCCATGCAACTTTCTTGGATGGCCTTTTCCATTTACCTATGCATACTTGAAGTCCCCTTTTGTACCTTCCAGATCCAAAAAAGAATATTTTTCCACATATACGCACCCTATCAGTTATACAACAAGCGTATATGCAAGTTTCTCCACTACAACCCACGTACATTGGTTTTGGTGCTTAAAATTAAAAAATATGTTGGGTTTCCATGCCATGTCACGAGATCCATGATCCTTGACCTTCTATATATTGGAAACACTCTGAATCGGCCCTTTAGTTCCATTTGAAGGCTATAAATTGAGCCATATCCAAGCCTTGAGGAGATTCAAGAATTCAACTTTGAGAGAAAAGACACTCTGGAGAAATTTCACTTCATATTGAGTCTTCATCCCTTTGTCATTGAAAGTCTGAACTCCTTGTTCAACCCCCAAGCTCTTCCTTCTTTGTGATGGAGAACCTCATTGACTCCTTTATATGAGCTTGTCTTTCATAGAGGATTGAAGTGGTGGAGGCCTAGCTGGAGGGAGTTACTTTCTCGGTTCTGATATGTGCTATTACAAAAGTTTTTCACCTATGTAATTCTACTGATTATTTTAATATAAATACTCTTTTCTCGTCCAATTGATATCTTGCAAATATTTGAATTATTATTCCATGGGCGTATTTTTCATGTATTTTAAAGGATTATGCTAATCTATATGCTAAAATTGTATATTATCACCATATTCTAGTGTATATTGGTTGTTGAGGAAAAGTTGTAGGTATAAAGCTTTGGGTTACATGATCAACAATGGTCTTCGTTGTATGTCCGGATGAGGTAGGCTCTTAGCCTTGTATTGTTAGCATTTCTTTTATATATCATACCTGGGATTATAGTTGATTTCTGTGTGGCATTCCGTTTATTGTGGTTTACCCCTTTCCATAGAGAGATTTTCCTCGTAACACTTTTCCTTGTTGTAAGTTTTCCTCAATTAAATGGTTTCCCTCTCTGTCCTAGAATTTGCATTGTCCTTAATTTTATCTCATTCTTTGGAATTTGTTCTAAAGTGGTTTTTCCCATGTCAAATGGTACATCTAAGTATAATATTATTGTAGTTGAATCCAATACTTTTCATGGATTATTCAACTTTTAGGATTGTATGATATCTAAAGTTGTTATTCTCTATTTTATTTTCAATATTCACACTCACAACACCTATTTTCTTGTTATTCAAACTTAGGGGTATAGTTTCAAAATTGTTCCAAAGGCTTAACCTATATTGCTAAAATAAAATCTTGAACTTGGTTTACTCATGATTTTGATGGGGTATTAACAAATCAACTAGGATTATATTTTCATTGTGATTTTCCCCACCAATTGGTATGCCAAAAAGGGATGAGGTTAAATGAAAGTATTGGAAAAATTATCATAATAGATACCCATCAAATCTAGCACCTAAGTTGAAGGAAGTGATGAATTTATCATAATAGGGTCCCCTCCAACCTAGCACCTAAGTTGAAGGAATGTCATGTTATACAATGTAATCCCCAACCTCAAAGAATGTTTCACAAAGGAACTTCCAACAAAATTACAAAATGAACCATCATTTGTCAGTGACAACAATCTCCAAGTTATTATTATCATCGAAGTGGATATTGAAGAAACCCCTATTGATATCAAAGTGTACCTCATGTTTCCTTACACTTTGGAGAATATTGTCGCCCATTTGATTATGACCAAGTTGATATGATGATTACATTTAATCACCCATTTGTCCATTAATAATTCCCTAATGATGCAATCTTTGATGGTTAGTATTTAACCAAAGAATTCCAATAAATCATGATTGAAGATATGAAAAATTCTTCAAAATATTTTCAAAGATAAAGAATGTAGAATATTTATGTGAAAATATCAAGTAAACTTGTATTATTTTGAGAATTCTACCCTTCTATTTATCTTGTTTCAAGTATTCATTAAATATGATGGTAATTTTTCATACACTCTTTTTTTGTAAAAGGAATCTTATAAATGCATGATGTACATGTGTAAGAAGACAATTGTTGTGTTTCTACAGGTTGTTTATGAGAAATCAGTTATAATGTCATTTTTTTTCTACAGGTTGTTGTTTTAGAGAGCGATGAACCATGTCCACTTGGGATGGATGAATTGCCCCATTCCAAAGTATCATGTGTCGAGTTAAATCTTGTTTTAATGTGAAATTTGTTATCTTATTCTGGTTTAATTTCATGTCTTTGTACTAATAAAATATTATAAATCTGTATGCAAGTTGGTTCATTTTTTTTCCGGTCACCATACCCCCATTTCACACATTAGTTTTTCAAGGTTACAAGTCAAGTCTAGTCCTTGGGCTCCCTACCTCGACACTTGAAATAACATCCCCCCCCAAGGGTACTTCCATCCATCGTACTATCTATGTGGGTTTATCACCACCCACACCCACCACATTTTCCATCCATCCATCCAAAGTGGCTTCACTTGTACACCATGCACCAGTCCAATTTGTTGCATCCATTATTTTTACATTGGTTCTCCCTATCGTACCCCTCATCATTTCATCCATTGGGGTTGCACCAGTTCTCCCTCGTGTATCATACCTTGCATCATCAGATGTGGATACAATATTAATCCCTACAATAGGTGTTTCATCATGATCTAGGTGGATACTGGTGGCCAACCACCAGTTCCACTAATTCAGAATGGTTCCATATCTTGGAAGTTTTTTCTATAGTTTTTCGGGTCCCAAACTTCTGGGGTCATTTTGAGGCCCTAAGTGATGTTTTTTCGAAACGATAACTCCTATCATGTTGCAAAAGGTACATGCTAGACCGAACCAAATGTGTACTTCTTGGAAAAAAAATTCCAACATGCTACCGAGCACCCCAAACGAAGATCATATGAAAAATTTATGCCCCTGGGAAGTTGATGTATCAACTAACCACATCGGGGCCCAACAAACTTTTTGTGTTTCATCTTTTGGAGTTAGGATTTTGGATGTTTAGACTTTTCTCATTGATTATTTATGTTAAAATTCCTTTTTGGCCTCTTTGTAATCATCTTCTTATGAATGAGCATAGTCGACAAATCTTTCTCTTTAAGGATAAGCTATCACCATTCTAGATATCTTGTGTGCTTTTCATTTTACATTCTTTTTGTAATCCAAAAAATCATTCATAGAATCTGAGTTTAATTGTGTTACTATGTTTCTTGCAATATCTCTCCATGTTTCCTTTTTATATCTCTAACCTCATGTCATTCTCAATATAATCTAGATAAATGGTATAAAAGCATTCTACTCCTTGTTGTTTCTTAGTGCATGTCCCCTACGAGGTCAGGGTATAGAGAGTTGGGTATCAAGCTAGTTTTCCTTTAGGGAAACCACTCTCGCCAGCCCAAGAAACCTCCCTTGGCGAAATAAAAGAGGTACAATGGAGCAATATATCTTATAAAATTGTTTCTCGATGAATCCCTCACACAATAGAGGAATGAGATGATGGATAATTTTGTTGATATTCTTCAATGACTACCAACAACAATGGAGGAAACTTCAACCAACAATCACTTTGGAGTTACGATACCCTTCAAGGTACAAGTTAACTTTGATATTCCTTTTTTTGAAGGCCAGATAGATGCTGATGCTATGGAAAAATGGTTAAGTTTTCTAGAGGGTTATTTCTCTGCCCAAAAATTTTCCAAGAGTGAAAAAATCACCTTTGAACTCCTCAATGTCCTTTCTAATGAAAATATTGGTGGGAGACTTACTATGAGCAACATGTCAGAGACGATTTTGCAATTTTTGGGCCAGGACCCACTTGGGAGGATTTTGTTGATTCCCTCAAGGAGCAATACTACCATGTTGGAAACTATGATGGCTAGTACACAAGATGGATAACTATGCATCAAGAGAGAGACCAGATGATGTCAAAGTACACCAAAATATTCCATACCTTCCCCACAAAGATGGGTATTAAAGAATATGAATGCACCTAGTTATGAAGTACCGCAGTTGCCTACATAGGTACATCCAAAGCAATATGGATTTTCTGAAAATATCCTCACTGGGAGCCACTTAGTGATATGTTGTCAAGATCAAGCAAAAGAATAAGTGGGATTTTAGTTTTGAAAGCCCATCGCAACAAAAGCATGGTAAAGGTGGAACTAACTCCTAGAGTAAAGGATAGAGAAAGTATGGTCAGCCCTAGGACAACCAGTCCAAGCCACAAGAAAATAAGGGTAAATAGAATTTGAAGAAGGATAGTAAAAAGTGGTGTGAGTTCCATAAAGTACCTTGGAAGAACAATGATGAATGTCACTCCAAACAATTATTGTTGGTTGAGATGAAATCCTTAGATTCAGATGTCAATTCAAACTCTAATTTGAAATCAGATAAAGGAAAATGGAACATTTACACAAAACCTAGTGCCACCATTGCCACCACAAAAGTCCAACTAGAGGAGCATGAAGAAGGGGAGAGCCTCTTCCACTCACATATGTGGGTGAAGGGGAACCCACTCCATTTCATTTTTGACAACAATAGAAAGAAGAACCTAATCTCAACAAAGGTCATCAAGAGGTTAAACCTAACAAAGACACCACATCCTCAACCATACACCATCAATTGACTCAGCCATGGATGAGACATCTACATCGTCCAATAATTTCACCTACACTATGAAATCAAACCCTTCAGATACGAGGTATTGTGTGATGTTTCCACCCTTGAAGTTTGTGATGTTATTTTATGACAACCATATATGTGGAAGCATCGTGTTTTTTATGAATATAGGCCCCGCAGTGTCATTATTACTTTGGGAGGTAAATTCTACAGGGTATCGGAGGTAGTCCCAAATACTACTGTCACTTTGATCTATGTGAAGTAGTGCATAAAGGTTTTCTCTCAGACCAAGAGATTTGTACTGTTTATGGTTCGGTTGGAAGGTGAACGAAAGGTCACTGCAACTGCCAAAACCCTTGTATGAGGTCTCTCTACACAACAACACCAGGTGGAAAATATATAAGAAAACCACAAAGACATATTTTCCTCGCATACTAAAGTGGTTTTTCACTGTCAGGTAAAGAAATAAATTGATTTGACACCTAGTGTGCCTCTGCCTAACGAACCTATATACAATAATTTTGTTATGGAGAATGAAGAAATCAAACGCCATATCCAAGAGCTAATTTTGAAGGGCCACATCAAACCAAGCTCCTCACCTTGTGGGAGCCCAATTGTTCTAGTAAAGAAGAAATACAAGACATGGAATTTTTTTATTGATTATAAATCCCTGAATGAGATCACAATCAAGAACCGATACCTGATCCCTCAGATTGATGATCTTATAGATCAACTCAAGGGTGTGAAAATTTTTCAGTAAGATTGATTTGAAGTTAGGCTACCACCACGTGTTGATTAATAAAATTGATGTGTGGAAGACAACCTTCAAGTCTAAAGAAGGTCTCTTTGAGTGGTTGGTCATGCATTTCAACTTGACTAATTCCCTTCCACATTCATGTAGATGATGGATTATATATTATGACCATTCACAAAATCCTTTGTGTTCGTATATCTAGATGAAATCCTCATCTTTAGCAAAACTTGGGAGGAAGATTTGAAGCACATTCAACATGTATTGAAATATTTTTTATACTTACAATAAGGAGAGAATTTTTCTTGGACAAAGTCCATATGATACTCTGTGCGAATGGAATAGAGTCCATATGGAACAATCCAACAAAGAGAGAATCCATGTGGATTCATGATATTAGAGAACACTCTTGGAACTATTTCTTTAAAAATTCATTAAACATAATAAATAAAAAAATATAAAGAAGTATTCAATTGGATAAGACTACAAAAACTTTGAGAAAATTTTGTCACCCATAAAATTGGCCAAGTAAGGAAAAGTAGCTACTATGCTAGATTTGTATGTTTCTTAAACCTATAAAGACGTGTTGGTTTTAATCTTAATTTTATCTTCATATGCTATATTTGTTGTCAATTACTGATTGAATATTTTTGTGTACTTACAATAAGGAGAGGATTTTACTTATCCACCAAGTGAAGCAGGGTGGGAGTATATCCTAAAAGTAGGATGCAAAGAATTCATTGAATAACTCCTTAGTGAATCAACATAGGTAAAATAATATCCCATTTATAAATGATTATATCCTTATCCCTATAAATGTTTCTTCTAATTCCCTTTTCTTAATTGAATCAAAGAGAATATATATGCTTTTTGAGTTAGAAGCATATCATGGTCACCATAATCAACATGGATAATGTAGTTGAAGAAAGTCACTTGGACAATCCTAAATACATCCAAAGCTTTGATTTATTATCTTATATGATAAATCTTGAAGTGAATTCCTTTGTGGTTCTATAAACTTCTCTTAAATCCTTCCTAAACTAGTGGATGCTCCTCTATGTCCATTCAAAATCTAAGAGACTTTGAAGTAAAAAAAATACACAAAATCTAATTATTTTCTCAATTAGATGCTATGAGGATAAAATCACATTTGAGGCCATTTTTATAGGTTTTGATTATGTAGAGACCCCAAACAAAATATAAAACAAGTAGAAAACATCTCACATTGTTTGTAACCCTATTGTTTCATACAAAATTGTGCTAAAGTGTCTTCAATATTAATACCCCAAGTGCTATGATCAAAATAATTTGCCATGGTCAACATAGTAAAATGTAGTCAACATAACCAACCATTGTGGACATAGTGAGCATAGTCAATTATAGTCAACAATGCTCATTAAATTAATCAATCATGGTAATTGCAGTCAATCTAGTAATTTTGAATTTGTTTATGTAATTTAATAGTGAAGTTTTAACATGAACAAAATGTAATTATTTTGCAAGGTGATGAAGCTTGGGGTGGGCATGGATGGGTCAAGGGTATGAGGGTTAGGGGGAGTATTTTCACAACCCTAAAGTTTTCCAGCTAATCTTTTTCCTTAGCAATTTAAGTCATGCGATATTTCCTTGCTTCATAATCAGTGGCTCAACCTCCTTAAGCTTACTTGCATGCAAGATATGCCTCTTACCTTAGAAAATGACCATACCTTATGACCTCCAAATCTTTGAGTTATTATCTTATATGATAAATCTTGAAGTGCATGCCTTTGTGGTTCTATAAACTTCTCTTAACTCCTTCCTAAACTAGTGGATGCTATTCCATGTCTATACAAATTCCAAGAGGATTTGAAGTACTAAAAATATACACAATCTAATTATTTTCTCAATTAGATGTTATTAGGATAAAATTTCATTCGAGGCCATTTCTCAAGGTATGGATTATGTATATACCCCCCCAAAAATATGAAACAAGTAGAAAACGTCTCACATTGTTTGTAACCCTACTGTGTCATACAAAATTGTGCTAAAGTGTCTTCAAGAATAATACCTCAAGTGCTATGATCAAAATAAATTACCATGGTCAACATAGTCAAATATAGTCAACATAACCAACCATTATGGACATAGTGAACATAGTCAATTATAGTCTACAATAGTCATGAAATTTATCAATCATGGTAATTGCAGTCAATCTAGTAATTTTGAATTTTTTATGTAATAGTGAAGTTTTAACATGAAAAAAATGTAATTATTTTGCAAGGTGATGAAGCTTGGGGGGCAGGGATGGGTCAAGGGTATGAGGGTTAGTGATCCAGATTATTTTTGGCATGAAATGAGAGTGGAGATATAATAAAGAAATGCACAGAGATATCACAAATATTCAATAATATAACATAAATGTATCAGAGATGCAACCATAAACACGGATATACAATACATGATTTCTATTAATGAAATAAATGTACAGAGACTATAAAATACAGAGTGAAAGACTCGCTAGAATGGCGACAACTTATCTCTGAGAAGAGATGTGACAACTACTCTCATTCACAAGAACATGATTACAATGAGGCTCTGAAGGCCTTTTTACAATAAACAGGAATGCCAAAAACCCTAGACATCCAAAAACCTAACCCTAGGAGATGAAGTGCCAAAATCCATGTGGGCCCCATTTGGGTAAGTTAGTACATCAACTTCTCGGGGTCGTAAGTTTTGCATACGATCTTCGTTTTAGGCGTATGATAGCCCGTTGGAAAGGTATCATCAAGGAGATTAATTTTGGGGGCCCAATGATGCCTTTAGTTATCATTGAGAAGATCAATCTCAAAAAACCTTCATTTAGGCCCTCAAAATAACCCTGGAAGTTAAAACTGCTAAAAATAGTAAATTGTCAAAATTGCCAGAAAAATGTTTTGAGCTAGTTGGAAAAGGTGGGGGGCCACCGATATCCACCTGGATAAATACTCCCTCATTAGGAAGCAATGGTCTCCATTGCGTTGAGTGCCCGGGGGAGAGGGAAAAGCGTTTGTTGAATCTACATCTTAATGAGCTGCCTGCCTTGTTGGACAAGTTGCGTTGCTTAGCTTGTTGAAGGTTTTCATGAACATGTGCTTGGAAGGGTTGGACCTCTTTAACCAGTTTGTCTATATGAGATGCATGTGTGTAGAAGGAATATTTGTGCTTTTCTACAACCTTGTCGACCTGCTTATGTTGGATAGAAGGTGCTTGCGATGAGGCTGTAGTGGTTGCAGTGTCCTTATGTTCCCCTTTTGAATAGACTGTGAAGAAGCTGAATTTTGCAGTATGAGATACTACCTTGCGACACTGTTTAGGTGGAACAATAGTTGGAACTACCTCTGGTATTCTTTAGACATGACCCCCCAAAGTAACAATCATACTACAGGGTCGAGACTCATAAACAACATGGCATCTCCACATGTATGGTTGGCCCAAGAGGACATCACAGACATCAGTTGGGGAAACATCAAATAATACCTCATCCTTGAAGGGTTGGGTGCCGTATGATAATAGAAACTATTGGTTGACACAAAGATCTCTTCCTTGGCGAAGCCACCTAATGTTGTATGGTTGCGGTTGTGGTGTTGTCGACAATCCCAACTGTGTGACGACCTCTACTGAGATGAGGCTATTTTGGCTTCTGCTATCAACAATAAAATGCAATGGGGTCCCATTCACCCACATCTGTGAATGAAAAAGGTGCTCCTGTCTTCAGGATATGTTGGTTCTTATGGCTGAATTATTGCGGTCACGACAATAACAGTGGAGTCTACATCAATGATATGGATTTTAGCAGTATTTTCATAATTAGATTCTGAATCAGGTTTCGACTCCTTGTCTTTGATCTTGACCACCAATGACTATTTTGAGTGACATTCATCGGTGTTGTTCTAGGGGCTTTTGTGGAAATCGCACCATTTTTCGGTGTCCTTCTTTGTCTTTCCATGACCCTTCTTCTCCTGTGGCTTAGAATGGTTTTCATGAGACTATTTATTAGAGCCATGTTTCTCATACTTTGGTTGTTGCGGATTTACAGATCCGAAATCCCGTTTGTTCTGGTGCTTAAATTTCTGTTGTATTTTAATAGGATATCGATAAGCATCATCGAGTGATGAGATGTCCAAAAAATCCATTTCAATTTGGATGTATTTGTGTAGAGCCCCACATTATTTCAGAACCAAATGTCATTCAAAGTCTTTATAACCCAGCTTGGTGCGCAAGGTATGGAAGGTATTAGTGAACTCTGGAACTGCTTGGCCCCTCTCTTATCGCAGTGTGGTCCATCTCATGTACTGGTCCTCGTATTTTCCAACAAGGTAATACTGTTCCTTTACTGCATCCACAAAAAATCCCAAGTGGGCTCAACCCCATATATTCCACACTCCTCAGTGGAAATTTCCTCCTAGTAAGCTTCCCTCCAATGTTTTACATGGGGAGAGCTTTAAGGAGTGCAAAGGTGATCTTTTCCCTGTCAGAAAAATTATGAACATAGAAATAACCTTCTAACAGATTTAACCATTTTTCTAGGGCATCTGCATCTATCTAACCTTTAAATATGGGAATATACAAATTAACCTGTACCTTGAAAGGAGAGGTGCTTACAAAGTGGCTATTTAATGAATATGCCCCTATTTCTATCGACAAGCGTTGAAGGATGTGGGAAAATTTCTCCATCATTTCGTCCCTCTGTCGTGTGAGATCTTTCTCAAGCAACAAATTGATAGGATAGTTTGCTCCATCGTTTTTCTTTTATTCTTCCATGGAGGGTTTCTTGGGCATCCAAGACCGATTTTCTTTAAGAGAGACAATATCAAGACCCAACCTGCTATACTCAGACCTCATTGGGGACATGCATTGAAAAATGATCAAGAGAAGCCTTCTCTGATACCATTGATCCAGATTGTTTTTGGCAGGAAATGAGAGAGGGTATATAATAAAGAAATGCATAGAGATATCAAAGATATTCAATAATATAACATAAATTTATCAGATATGCAACCATAAACACAGATATACATTAATACATGATTTCTATTAATGAAAGAAATGTACAAAGACTGTAAAAATACAAAGTGAAAGACTTGCTAGAATGGTGGTAGCTTATCTCTGAGAAGAGATGTGACAGCTACTCTCATTTGCAAGAAGATGATTACAATGAGGCTTTGAAGGACTTTTTACAATAAACAGGAATGCCAAAAATCCTAGACATCCAAAAGCCTAACCCTAGGAGATGAAGTGCCAAAAATTATGTGGGCCCCTGTTTGGGTAAGTTAGTACATCAACTTCTCGGGGTCGTAACTTTTGCATACGATCTCTGTTTTAGGCGTATGATAGCCCGTTGGAAAGGTATCATTGAGGAGATTCATTTTTGGGGCTCAATGATGCCTTTGGATATCATTGAGAATTTAAATCTCTAAAAACCTTCATTTAGTCCCTCAAAATAGCCCCAGAAGTTAAAACTACTAAAAACAATAAATTGCCATAAATTGCCAGAAAACTGTTTTGAGCTAGTTGGAAAAGGTGGGTGGCCACCGATATCTACCTGGATCAATCCTCCCTCCTTAGGAATAAATGGTATCCATTGTGTTGAGTTCCCGGGGGAGAGGGAAAATCATTTACTGAATCTGCATCTTGATGAGTTGCCTGCCTTGTTGGAGAAGTTGTGCTGCTTAGCTTGTTGAAGGTTGTTAGGAACATGTGGTTGGAAGGGTTGGACCTTTTTAACTAGTATGGCTACATGAGATGTCAGTGTGCCGAAATAATATTTGCGCTTTTCTACAATATTGTCGACCTCCTTCTATTGGATAGAAGGTGCTTGGGGGGAGGCTGTAGTGGTTTCAGTGTCCTGCTTTTGAACAGATTGTGAAGAAGCTGAATTTTGTAGTATGAGATACTACCTTGTGGAACTATTTAGGTGGAACAATAGTTGGATATACCTCTGGTATTCTGTAGAGATCACCCCCCAAAGTAACAATGACACTATGGGGTCGAGACTCATAAACAACATGATGTCTCCAAATGTACGCTTGGCCCAAGAGGACATCACAGACATCCAGTGGGGAAAAATCACATAATACCTCATCCTTGAAGGGTTGGATGTCGTATGATAATAGACACTATTGCTTGAAACAAAGATCATGTCCTCGGTGAAGCCACCCAATGTTGTATGGCTGCGAGTGTGGTGTTGTCGACAATCCCAACTGTTTGATGACCTCTGCTAAGATGAGGTTCTTTTGGCTTCCACTATCAACAATAAAATGCAGCGGGGTCCCCTTCACCCACATATGTGAATGAAAAAGGCACTCCTCCTCTTCATGATCTGTTTGTTCTTCTGGTTGAAATGTTGTGGCCAAGACAATAAAAGTGGGGTCCGCGTCAATGATCTATCTTTTACCAGTATTTTCATAATCATATTCTGAATCAGGTTTGACTCCTTGTCTTTGATCTCAACCACCAATGACTATTTTGAGTGACATTCATCGGTCTTGTGCCATGGGATTTTGTGGAAATCGCACTGTTTTTCAATGTCCTTCTTTGTCTTTCCGTGACTCTTCTTCTCATGTGGCTTAGACTGGTTTTCAGAAGACTGTTTATTAGAGACATATTTATCATACTTTGGTTGTTGTGGATTTGTAGATCCAAAATTCCATTTGTTCTGGTGCTTAAATTTCTTCTCGATTTTAACATCATATCGATAAGTAGCACCGAGTGATGAGATTTCCAGAAAACCCATTTCAGTTTGGATGTATCTGTGTAGAGCCCCATGGTATTTCAAAACCAAATGTTGTTCGGAGTCTTTGATACCCATATTGGTGTGAAAGGTATGGAAGGTATTGGTGAAATCCAGAACTACTTGGCCCCTCTCTTGTTGCAGAGTGGTCCATCTCATGTTCTGATCCCTGTAGTTGCCAACAGGGTAATACTGTTCCTTTACAACATCCACAAAAAATTCCCAAGTGGGCTCGGCCCCATATATTCCAGACTCCTCTGTGAAAAATTTCTCCCAACAAGTTTCCCACCAATGTTTGACATGGGGGAAATCTTTAAGGAGTGCGAAGGTGATATTTTCCCCGTCAAAAAAATTATGAACAAAGAAATAAACTTATAACAGATTTAACCATTTGTCTAGGGCATCTGCATCTATCTGACCTTCAAATACGAGAATATAAAAATTAACCTGTACCTTGAAAGGAGAGGTGCTTCCAAAGTGGTTGTTTAATGAATATGTGCTTGTTTCTATCAGTAGGCGTTGAAGGATGTGGGAAAATTTCTCCATCATTTTTCCCCTCTGTCTCGTGAGAGCTTGCTCAAGCAATAGATTGATAGGATCAGTTGCTCCGTTGTTTTTATTTTCTTCTGCCATGGAGGGTTTCTTTGGCATGTGAGAGAGATTGTCTTAAAGAGAGACAAGCTTGAGACCCAACTTTCTATACTCTGACATCGTCAGGGACATGCACCGATAAATGATCAAGAGCAGCCTGCTCTGATACCACTGATCCAGATTATTTTTGGCACGAAATGAGAGCGGAGATATAATAAAGAAATGAAAAAAGATATCAGAGATATTCAATAATATAAAAGAAATGTATCTGATATGAAACCATAAACATAGATATACAGTAATATAGGATTTCTATTAATGAAAGAAATGTACAGAGATTGTAAAAATACAGAGTGAAAGACTTGCTAGAATGGTGGTAGCTTATCTCTGAGAAGAGATGTGACGGCTACTCTCATTTGCAAGAAGATGATTACAATGAGTCCCTGAAGGAATTTTTACAATAAACAAGAATTATAGAAACCCTAGACATCCAAAAAACTAACCCTAGGAGATGAAGCGCCAAAAGTCATGTGAGCCCTGTTTGGGTAAGTCAGTACATCAACTTCCCGGGGTCGTAACATTTGCATACAATCTTCGTTTTAGGCATATGATATCTCATTGGAAAGGTATCGTCGAGGATATTAATTTTGGGGGCTCAATGATGGATTTATCTAACATTAATAAGCTCTATATTGAAAAAATCTCATTTAGGCCCTCAAAATAGCCCCGTAAGTTAAAATTGCTAAAAATAGTAAATTGCCAAAATTGCTATAAAACTGTTTTGAACCAGTTGGAAAAGGTGGGTGGCCACCGATATCCACCTGGATCAATCCTCCCTTCTTAGGAAGCAATGGTCTCCATTGCATTGAGTGCCCTGGGAAGAGGGAAAAACATTTGTTGAATCTACATCTTGATGACTTGCTTGCCTTGTTGGAGAAGTTGCGCTGCTTAGCTTGTTGAAGGTTGTCACAAACATCTAGCTAGAAGGGTTGGACATTTTTAATTAGTCTGGCTACATGAGATGCCTGTGTGCAGAAGGAATCTTTGTGATTTTCTACAACCTTGTCGACCTACTTTTGTTGGATAGAAGGTCCTTAGGGCGAGGATGTAGTGGTTGCAGTGTCCTTTTGTTCCCCTTTTGAACAGATTGTGAAGAAGCTGAATTTTCCAGTATGAGATACTACCTTGCGACACTATTTAGGTGGAACAATAGTTGGAACTACCTCTGGTATTCTGTAGAGATGACCCCCCAAAGTAACAATGACACTATGGGGTCGAGACTCATGGCATCTCCACATGTATGGTTGTCCCAAGAGGACATCACAAACATCCAGTGGGGAAGCATCACATGATACCTCATCCTTGAAGGGTTGGATGTCGTATGATAATATACACTGTTGGCTAACATGAAGATCTCGTCCTTGGTGAAGCCACTCAATGTTTTATGTTTGTGGGTGTGGTGTTGTCAATAATCCAAATTGTTTGACGACCTTTGCTGAGATGAGGTTCTTCTGGCTTCTGCTATCAACAATAAAATGCAGCGGGGTCTCCTTCACCCACATCTGTGAATGAAAAAGGCACTCCCTGTAACATCCCGCTCTGGCGCACTTACCAAACTTATTCTTTGAGGAAACTTGCTCGCAAGTGATCTGGATTTTTATGATGATAAATTTTTTTCCTTCATTATGATGCGTTAAGTTATATGACAGGATGTTTTTACTACCTTGATGTAGACAGGTGCTGCTGACTCAGTTTCATTGAGTGTGCAGGGTTTCGGACCCTGAGGATGCAGAGGCATCGGTGGAACTCCCTTGGACTCTGGATTGAGTCAGGGAGTGGGATATTTGGGTTGTTTCATTTACGGTGATATTGTTTTGTTTTGATGATATGCTATTGATTTTATGATATGTTGTTGACGTGATCTGACATGATGGCTGATGATGCAGGCTGACGATAGCTTGCCGACCAGACTCACATATGGAGTAAAGGGGCCACACATGAGTTCCAGAGAGATTGAGGGAGAGGTGTGGACAACAGCCCTACCACAGCC
>JZKD02S1763249.1:502220-516254 GCA_000966675.3 Picea glauca | reverse complement strand
GAGCTGAGACGCTAGTCTATCTCTGGTTCTTGTGTGGCCCCTTTGCGGCTCGGGGGGGCTAAGGGGGAAGCAGAGTACCCCTAGCGTTTGGCTGGGAGGTACCGGTGAGCTTTCTGCAGTCGGCGAGCAGGAGCGACAAGGAGTGCATTGAAAACCTTCGAAGCGGGCGATTGGGCAAGGTTCGAATGAACGGGTTTATCCCTGTGTCATCCCGCGAGCCAGTTCAGCTATGTTGCTCTACCCCTTCTCTGTTGAATGTTTTTATATCTGATGCATGTATTTGTTAAATCTGGACTGAATTGATTTCCATTCTGTTGATTGATTTATATCGGATATGATGTATTTATTAAATCTGAATTGAAATGGCCTCCACCTATGTAAATGTTTAGTCAATGACATTCTGTACATGTTAGGTTCAAACTGATAATCTATACATGTTAGATTCAAACTGATAGGATAATCCGAATGATAACTGTTCGAGTATATAAAATTGTAATCTGCCTTCCATATCTAATCCTGAGTGATTTTGTAGAGTTGGATTAAAATCTGGATGGATGTTAGAAGTCTTCTTTTAATGGATATGATAGTCGTAAAAATTCTGCAGGGATAAATTCTAGATGTAGTCACTATGGTGAACGGGGTTATTGTTGGACGAGAATAGCTGTAGGAATTTTGCAAAGCTTCCGATTTTTTTTTTTTTTGTATAGAAATTTGAGCAACAAGAATGGATACCAAGACTACGTGTAGAATAACTACATTTGCGTAAGGAGTTGTATATAGAGGCATGATATTAGTTTTGGTTGTTTCTTTTATCATACTGTTGCTAGTTGGGATCCGTTGGGGTAGCGAGACCACCGCTTGAGGGTACGAGGTTGCAAGCCACGCCTATCTTCTGTAGTGGTATTTGATTGAATCTGGACGGTAAAACTTTATTCTAGAGCCTCTACCCTTTCACCTGGTGTTTTCAACCGAATCGTTCTCTCTGCTCGTTCCACGTTTAATTTAGTTGATTACCTTCCTCTGATTCAGTTCACGCTCCTTTCCCGCTGTTAGTTCCTCTGACATTGTTCCTCTAATTTCAGTTACGTCTAGCAGTAATTACGCCTTTATTTCAGTGCCAGAACGACGGTAGCTATAGTAGTTAAGATCTGTGGTAATGGAGTCAGGTAAGCAGCGAAAATTCGGACGCCTTGGGTGTTTAAAAATAGAAAAACAACACCTGTTACCTCCGAATTTTATTGACCTCCGATTCTTACGGCTGCAATCTTTATTAAGTCCTTGAGGCGAGATTAAATTTGCGTGGTAGCTTTTAGAGAATGGGATTCGGTGTAATGAAAACCTGGGAATTCTGCCACCTGGTTGTTTTTGTTAAAAAGAAAATAAAAACATCAACGCCCTTCAATTCAATTAATTTAAGTCTGACAACCCACAGTCTTACTGCCTTACATCATTGTTTTGCCTTTTATGAACAATTATTGGCGCCTAACCTATGACTGATGCCTCCCAACCCTATATTGTAAGAAGTGGCATTGCGTCCTTCAAACCCGACCTGTGTGTAATCTCCAAGAAGGTTAAGAACGTTCGCTCATGCGTTAGGAAGAACGGAAGTTTTTTTTATTTGATCAGCGAAGAAGACATAGGATTTCATATTTGATTTTACCCTCCTAGGTTTTCGCTCCCCTTTAAGAGCAGCGCCACACTGAGCAAGGCATGCACTGTACAACCTCGTGAAGGGTGCATAACGCGCAGATATTGCAAGCCTTGAACGCAGGTGCATGGCTGTCATGATGCCAAGAACTTAGGTGTGACCACAAATCCTTGTGTAAGAGAATCTCTGGAATCCTGGGGTTAGAAATCTATGTCGAATGATATTTAGGAAGTGTACTTTAATGGAATCAATCCTAGGATAAATTTCTATTATTCTCACTTTTTAATTATGAATTTAAACTAATTAAAATATCTAGCATGGGAAGCCCGTGTGGTATAGACGTTGATCCCTCATGGTAAATGGTTGAGGTGTCCTGAAGAAGAATTAGTTTTAACTCGCATAATTAGTTTTAACTCAATTGAATCCTTATATTTTGTGGTCACTTCATAAACGAGGGACTGAAATTCAAATTTAGATGTGTCTTATCAGATCTACATTTTAACTCTTAGGGGAAAGATAGGTCGGTATGCATAATGAAATGAATGAGATAATTTTCATATTCCATCCTTATGGAATCAATCTCTTTAGTAATCTATGATTTCTTCAAAAGTTATTTATGGAATTAATAACTTACGGTTAATAACTATCCCTACTTCAAGTTATCCATTGTGAAAATTAATTAATTAACTTGGACCAATTTAAAGGGGCTCATATTATACTGTTAGATTATTTAGTAACAAAGCCAATTCTTACGATGTATAATAGTAGAGTTAACGTTTGTATATAAAGGGTATTAAGGTTTAGATATTAAATCTTGTGTGGAGTAACCTTTAGAAGTATCTAAATGGTGAGAATATTTAATTACAAAAGAACTTTTCATTATTATAATTTTTGGATAAAATAAATACGGGGGTAGACGGATTGGCAAGTGCCGTGTAAATGGGAGGAAATTTGTAAATGAAGTCTCATGTTCGATTCTCACCTTGGCTTACTCGTGCACCATTCTTGTTGGCTAGGTGGTTGCGCCAGTAAAACAAAAAAAAAAATTGCACCTGTTACTAGAATGGTTTTCGTAACGAGGCGGTTCGTTACACTCCCTATATTCAGGATCTGTTGGTTCTTCTGGTTGAATTGCTGGGTTCACAAAAATAATAATGGGGTGTGCGTCAATGATCTATCTTTTACCAGTATTTTCAGAATCAGTTTCTAAATCAAGGTTTGACTTCTTGTCTTTGATCTCGGTCACCAATGACTGTTTTGAGTGACATTCATCGGTGTTGTGCCAGGGGATTTTGTGGAAATTGCACCATTTTCCGGTGTCCTTCTTTCTCTTTCCATGACCCTTCTTCTCCTGTGGCTTAGACTAGTTTTTAGGAGACTGTTTATTAGAGCCATATTTATCATACTTTGGTTGTTGTGGATTTACAGATATGAAATCCCATTTGTTCTGGTGCTTAAATTTCTACTCGATTTTAACAACACATTGATAAGAAACACTGAGGGATGAGATGTCTAGAAAATCCATCTCAGTTTGGATGTATCTGTGTAGAGCTTCATGGTATTTCAGAACTAAATGTCGTTCAGAGTCTTTGATACCCAACTTGGTGTGCAAGGTATGGAAGGTATTGGTGAACTTCGGAACTTCTTGGCCCCTCTCTTTCCATAGTGTGGTCCATCTCATGTACTGGTCCCCGTAGTTTCCAACAGGGTAATACTGTTCCTTTACCGCATCCACAAAAAAATCCCAAGTGGGCTCAGCCCCATATATTTCAGACTCCTTTGTGGAAATTTGCTCCCAATAATTTTCCCACCAATGTTTGACATGGGGCAGAGCTTTAAGGAGTGCGAAGGTGATCTTTTCCCTGTTGGAAAAATTATGAACAAAGAAATAACCTTCTAACAGATTTAACCATTTGTCTAGGGAATCTACATCTATCTAACCTTCAAATACGAGAATATCAAAATTAACTTGTACCTTGAAAGGAGAGGTTCTTCCAAAGTGTCTTTGTAATGAAGATGCACCTGTTTCTATTGGAAGGCATTGAAGGATGTGGGAAAAATTCTCCATCGTTTCATCCCTCTATTGCGTGAGTGCTTGCTTAAGCAACATATTGATATGATCGTCTTCTCGATCATTTTTCTTTTCTTCTTCCATGGAGGGTTTCTTGGGCATGCGAGAGAAATTATCTTCAAGAGTTACAATATCAAGATCCAACTTTCTATACTCGGACCTCATCGGGGACATGCAATGAAAAACAATCAAGAGCAGCCTGCTCTGATACCATTGATCTAGATTATTTTTGGCATGAAATGAGAGCAGAGATATAATAAAGAAATTCACAGAGATATCACAGATATTCAATAATATAACAGAAATGTATCAGAGATGCAACCATAAACACAAATATACAGTAATACACGATTTCTATTAATGAAAGAAATGTACAGAGACTGTAAAAATACAGAGTGAAAGACTTGCTTGAATGGCGATAGCTTATCTCTGAGAAGAGATGTGAAGGATACTCTCATTTGCAAGAAGATGATTACAATGAGGCTCTGAAGGCCTTTTTACAATAAACAGGAATGCCAAAAACCATATACATCTAAAACCCTAACCCTAGGAGATGAAGCACCAAAAGTCATGTGGGCCCCGTTTGGGTAAGTTAGTACATCAACTTCCCGAGGTCATAACTTTTGCATATGATCTTCGTTTTAGGTGTATGATAGCACATTGGTAAGGTATAGTAGAGGAGATTCATTTTTGTGACTCAATTATGTCTTCGGATATCATTGAGAATCTCAATATAAAAAAACCTTCATTTAGGCCCTTAAAATAGCCCTGAAAGTTAAAACTGCTAAAAATAGTAATGTGCCAAAATTGCCAAAAAATTGTTTTGAGCCAGTTGTAAAAGGTGGGTGGCCACCGATATCCAGCTGGATCAGTTAGGAGGAGGAGTGTCACAACCCTAGATATTTCAAGCCAATCTTTTTCCTTATCAATCTAAGGAATGTCATATTTCCTTGCTTCGAACTCAGTGGCTCAACCTCCTTAAGATTACTTGCATGCAAACTATGCCTCTTCCCTTAGAAAATGACTATACCTTCTATTAAACTACAATCATTATTAATTCAACAAGTTCATTATCACAAAGGTTCAATGTCCAACTATGTCTTTAAAACATCCCAATTTAACAACTTAAACACTTGTTAATTAACAAAAATGCAACATCAAACACATCAACACCACAAGATATGTTGGTGATTCCCAAGATAAGCACCTTGGTGAAAAAAAACACAAAATATGTTGGTGATTCTCAAGAATACCTCCTATATCCTTGGTCTTTCTCCAAGAGGAACTTCAACCTTGAATCATCTTTACTATTCTAGACATTTTTTACTTTTATGTTGAAATTCTATGCTACAATGTGCTAAACTACCTCGACCGCCCAAATCTACTGTAAACTCTCACCACTCAAAACTACCAACCATCAAATCTTAATTCAACTGCAACTCCACCTTGAGACCCAATCTTCCACCTATGCCTACTTCAAAACTGATTTCAAGCCCTTGAACTTCCTTAGCCACTTCCAAGTCATAAGATCACAACAACCTAGACTTGGTGATTTGTGCCTTAGTTCTCATGACTGAAAAAAAGATAACTCTCCAAGCCTTACTTATTAGAATTTTCTTTCTAAGACAAACTGAAAACTGCCATCATTAAGTGCCTAAACTCCATCATGCTCAACCAAGATTGAATGTTCCACCTAGAAAAACACGATACTATAATCAATAGACATACTTAACCTTCGACCTCTATGTCTCTAATTAAGGTGTTTGATCCATCCAACTTCAACGTGCCTTTTTCAAAGGCATATCACAATCCACCTTATCGAAAAAAATCGATCATAGATCTCTTTAAGTCCAAACTTGGGCTAGGCTTGTAGACGTGGATGTAGAGTATGGGGAGAGGAGGTATTGTAGTAGTTAACATTTTTTTCTCATTTAGGAACAAATTATATGACTTGAATATGTCCTTTATCTCCCTTCTAATGCAAAATATTATTGGCCACATTCATTAGGGTTTTGGATTCACTTTGCGCATATTCTCTTTCCCATCATGCTGTAGGATTCATTTGGAGAAAAACAACATCAAGTTAAATATTTGTTGTCATTTTAGATTTCATTCTAGTCCAGAAAGAGTCACACCTATAAATCTATTCCAGGGTATGCTAGTGCATATTCCATTCATCCATGATCACAATACCTATTGTAAAAGTTCAGTATCACTCGTTCAATTATTGTTTTGATTTGAAGTTAAGTGTCAATCTTTCATTTTAATTTATGCTTGATGATGGATGAAATATTCACCTAAAATGTTATCTACAAAAGATATTTATGTTTATCTACCCCATCCTCTCCTAACAGTGAAAGTCGATGATGCATTTGCATTACTATCATTAAAACCCTATATAGACTCGTGTGAATGGACAAAGTCCACATGGACTCTGCGCAAATATTAACTTAATGAATGTTTTCATAAAAAACATTCATGTTATTACTTCAATGAAAGATATTCATTCTAGAGTGCAAGTTGCTATAATAAATTGCGTCTAGGGAACTCTAGTTAGTTTATAATACATGCTTATTCCTTTAAGTTATATCATTCAAGACACCCCATACTTATGAGAATATAATAAAAAAATTAGATGTCAGTTTCTTCAATATATGCCTATGCTTTCAAGTTGTTAAAATTATATCTTGAATTTGTACATTATAACTTATGTTTTTGTTTATTTGTTATTTTCTTCAATATAATATTATGCCTTGAAGCTGTTCTTTAGTTTAGGCCACCCCATAGTTGTGAGAATAAACTCACAAATTTATTTGTAACTTTCTTCAATATATGCCTATGTCTTGAACTTGTTTATACCTTATGATTTCATTTTCTTAGATTTTGAAAGGATGGATTGAGGTGAGTCTTCAGGATGTGAGTCTCCAAATCTGCCTCGCAAATTCTTGAGGCTATCCAATGAAGGAATAAGAGGGACCCCTAGTTCGAAAGAGACACCTAGATCGTTAGAGACCCCTATTTTAGAAAGGTATCATAGTTAGGTAGGGGCAGCTAGTGACAGAAGTAAGTCTAGTAGAATGAGGATATTATCAAATGAATTAGTCAATAGAGCATCAGGATACAGTTGGGGATTCAACTTATTTAAATAGATTGAACATAAATACCCCCACGTCAGAGAATGTAGAGACCCCATCATATCAACAACATATGTTTGGTAAATTTCTTCTATTTTTTTTTTTTTTTTGTCTATTTTTTATATGTTTTTTTCTATTTTTTATATGTTTTTTTGTTTTTTATGTGTTTTTATGTTTTTTATGTGTTTTTGTTCAATTTTGTGAATATATTCAATTGTTTATTTTTGTACAAGATTGGTTTTATCAGGGGATCGATGATGAAAGAGAGAGTGAAAATCAGGCAGAGTCCAATTTTCATGATGAGGGTGAAGGTGGATCAAGGAAACATTATCAAGAAAATGAAGATTACTCCCATATGACCACCTATCCCTTGGATGTTGGTGAAGAGATTCCTTGGGAAGGAAATCTTGAAACAATGAAACTCCAACGATACTCATGCCATCATGCTAAGATGGAGAATGATCTCAGGCACATGGAACTCCCTGCAGAGAGAATGTAGAGCATGGAGATGTTTTTTCATTCTTTGCAAAAATTTATTAATGTATATCATAACCTTGGGCCAACATCTGATACATTTATATATATGATAGGAGATGAAAGTCAGAGGTGATGGTCCCTGATAAATGAGAAGTAGTACAATTTTTTTTTTCAAAAGAGGAGCCAATTTCAATGTTCAATTTCAAGGAAGGTCCAAAGCGATCGATGTTGAAGGTGCAATATTTCAAGTACCCTAAAATTGTAGGAAATCTTTATAATGGATTCTTGGTAGCATATGGGAGGTTTCCATGGAATGATGATGTACCAATTTACTTTGATAGATTTTTCTATCTAGAGGTTTTTTTGGAATGCACCCCAATTATACCATCCTACCATATTGATATAATGGGTTTGGTAAAGGTCAAACATATGATCGAAAATGGGCATATCGAGATGCATCATTGTCGAGACCTCCACCACCTTTGGTATCTCACCCAACAGGGGCATTTGCTTCACATGAAAAGACGAAAACGACATAAGAAGTTGGAAAGGAGGCGAGGACTACAATCAAAGATAATTTAGAATATATTTTGTATGGTATTGACATTGGTTTGAACCGAAAAAGAGCATAATCCACCACTCGGAAGAGTTTTGTTGAAAATAAAGATGAGAAGATATATTTGATGAGTGTAGAAGAGTTATGGGATTATGCAAAAAAAATTCATAGTGGATGGAAAGAGTTAATTATACATGAGGAATCGGGCATTGGACCGGTATGTGTTATAGTTTGTAAGTTTTTCATGCATTTGGGGATAATTTTCTTTGTATTAGATCTAGATACATATCATTGCATTGTTAGAAATAATTTATGTGTTACATGTTCATTAATCACAGTTTGGTCAAATGTTAAATGATTCCTCATTAAATAAGGGAATTGATTCATCGTCTTTAAACTTGGATGCGATGAATCATGTATGTTTTTAAAAATATCCATATCTACACTTTAGTTGTATAACTTCCACACCTTGTTGAAGAATCAATCCAACAAATTTATATCTCGCCATTAATGTGAACACATTTCTCTAAAATTCAAATTTTCTTTGTTCATAGATTCCCTTGTCATCTCCCAACACATTTATAGGTTTATCACAATTGTCATCGCAAATGTTGGGGGAATTTCAAGAGGGGGGTGATATTGAGGTTGGAACATCACAGGTATTGCATTTTTCTAAGTTTAAAACTATGATTTCAAGTGTCAATCATTTAATTTTAATTGATCAAAAATTATTTAAAAATGTTATTTATGTAAGTACATGCCTTTATGGACATATGCAAATTTCAAATGTGTTATAAGAAAACTTGGAGAAGAGACTATCAGATAGAAAACCTAACAAGGATGCATCCATACTGGAGAAGGATTTGTCCATACCAGAGAAGGATGCATCCATACGTGATGATGCATAGGTCATGTATATGTACATTGAATTTGTAAGTTAGTGTGTTTTTATGAGGACTTTATTATATACACATGAATGCTTAAATTTATTTTTCTACTTTTTTGAAATTTTATGGGTTACATTTATTTTTCTTTCCTTTTGAGAGATGTGCAAAACAAATTCAATATCCTTTGCCTACATTTTTTTGAAAAAGGAGTTCAACATTATTTTTAAAACCATGGATTATTTGTAGTTGAAATACAGTTGTAGAAAAATTGAAGTTTTGGTTGATAAAATAAATTCAATATCCTTTTCCTACATTTCTTTTTCAAAAAGAGTTCAATATTATCTTTAAAACCATGGCTTATTTGTAGTTGAAATACACTTGTAGCAAAACTGAAGTTTTGGTTGATCAAATAAATTCAATATCCTTTGCCTACATTTCTTTTGCAAAAAGAGTTCAACATTATTTTTAAAACCATGGCTTATTTGTAGTTGAAATACACTTGTATAAAAACTAAAGTTTCGGTTAAAATATTCCTTGAATAATGTTTTAATTAAGCATTTTATATTCAATGGAGGGTTAGTCAACCAATCCCTATATAAATTTACCATCATTTAAGGTATATCTTTGGGGAAAGAATGGGGAAAGTTCAACCACCCCTTATTTCTTTGATTATTGTCTTGAACTCATCATTAGTTGCTTACCAATCACAAAATAACTTTTCTAGATCTAAAAAGAATGGGGAAGGTTCAACCACCCCTTATTTCTTTGAGCATTGTCTTGAAATCTTCACTAATTTCTTACCAACCATGAAGTAACTTTTCTAGATTTAAAAATATGCTACAAATATGCTAGATACATGATCTTACTTATGTTTAGATCATTACGCAAGAATTTTTGAAAGAGCATTTGATTATACGAGGAAATCTATCCCACCACTAAAAAAGGAAAGATTTATCTTCTTGGAAGAATGGCGTAATATGGATATTTATGTTTTCTGCATACAACGAAGTGAACTTCTTTTTGGGGTATTTTCAATCTCTTAACTTATTTATTACTAACCACCAACCAACATTCCTATATTTAAAAATATGTTGTACATGATCGTAGTATTTTCAAACTCTTAACTTGTTTCTTACTAACCACCAACCAACATTCCTAGATTTAAAAATATGATGTACATGATCTTATGTTTAGATCATGGTGTATGCAATTGATTATATGAGAACATCTATCCTAGAATAAAAAGAGGAAATATTTATCTTCTTGGAAGAATCCAGCTTAATATGTCCATATTTGTGAACTCTCACAAATAACAAAGTGAATTCCTTCTTGGGGTATTGTCAATCTCTTAGGTAATTGTATACCAACCAGAAACTAACATTTCTAGATTTAAAAATATGTAAGGTACATGATCTTATTTATGTTTAGATCATGATGCAAGAATATTTGAAAGAGCATTTGATTATATGAGAACATCTACATCCCACAGTAGAAAGAGGAAAGATTTATGGTCTTCGAAGAATGACCAAATACATCCATATTTGTGTTTTCTGCATACATCCAAGTGAATTCATTCTCGGGGTATTATCTAACTCTGAACACTAATTTCTTACCAACTACACACCAAATTTTCTCTTTAAAAGTATTATGTATATGTTCATACTTAGTTTAAATCATGTAAGCATTTTTGAAAGACTATTTGATTATAATATGAGAACATCTAAACCATAAAGAAAATTAAAAATATTTATGCTCTTGGAAGAATGGCTTAATATGGAGAGTAGAATCAAAAGAGAGAAATAATCTTAGATCCATGTAACTTCTTAAAGATCCATGGAAATCTGGTTGGGTATGTTTTTTCCAGATCATCACTTATTTAATATTTATATGTTTATTATTTTAGACAAGTATATACTAATATGTATTATTGGTTTTTATTCCTAGTTACAGTAATGTCTGTTCATGGAGCATGAAAGAGAGCATGAATGTCTGAGGATGGAATCTAGCACCCTTGGTATGCCAATTTTTCTTGAGCTGGTTTATTTTATTTATCTAAATATTATTTTAAACAAGTGTACACTTTATGTTAAAAAAGTATATATTTTATTTAAGTTAAGTATTGGCCATGATTATAAACCAGGCTTGTGATATTTGTGTTGGATAGTCTTATCAGAAATTTTCAATTCTTGTCATTTCCAGGGGGATGTTGACAATGTAGTTGATAGGCTCTAGAAGAAGAAAGTAGAACTTGGTCAATATTTTTTGCAATATGGTAAAGATGTAGGATTTGAATCTGAAAAGAATGTGTAGAATTTATTAAATTTCTCTATGGAAATATACATCTATGGAGACAATTTGGGTTCTATTTAATAGTTAAATATGATTTCCTAGGATTTCAATTTTGTTCAACTCAAAGTTTTGATTTAACATAGTTGAACTTACCTCATTGCCAAGCATGCCTATTATTATTATTAGATGAAGTTAAATTTTATATGAGAGTACTTTATTTGTTGCTACCATTTATTCATTTATTTGCATTTTTATTTGTATTTGGTTTAACACTTTCAAAATAGTCATTTTACTAGTTGTTTGCAATGAATTTCAATCATTATTTGAATAATTATTTATAATGGAAAGTTTATATATAATATTAGATATGGGAGATTAAATAATCCATGTAAGAATATATAATATAGTCACTTGCATATTAAAAAAAATGAATTTTAGCTCACAAAACTTTTATAAATTTACAAATTATTACTAAATCAAAGAGTTTATCTAAATTATTATAGGGCACTTTCTGGTTTAATTTATGTTTTTAATAGTTTTGAGGTGAATGCATTAATGAGGTAGTTATTTAGTTAGCATGTATTACTATTATAATATTTGTCTTAAGTGGACCAACACTAGTTGTCTTTCATAATAATCAATCAATGTTCTGTGATATTTCTTTGATTTCTTGTGTAACTGTTTCTGGGTTTATTCTTTCTCATCTTAATGTCATTATTTTTTTAATGATGGGAGACCCAACGGTGGTGAATTAATTCAAATTGGATACTTGATATTTTCATTTTATCATTTATTTTGAGATAGATAAGATAGATACAACTTAAAGCTTCTCCTCATTGATTTTCCATGGCTCTCCCACATAGCTAGGCTATAATTTTTTATATTTTTACAACCAATTTAACTCTAAACCATCCCAAAGGATGTATTAAAGGGAGAGTGGGTGTCATTGTTAGGAAATCTAGTCACCTACTTTCTCTTATTTCTATGTTGAAATATACCTTTTTCCTTAGGACATAAGAAAAACCTTATGAAACTCCTTCATACCAACAACAATCTCAAAAATGAAGTTCATCCTAAAATATGAGAGTTTAGAACTCTAGAAAAGATCAATTTGAGATATAATAATATCATTTGAATGATTCATTTGGAAATAGGAAACTTAACTAATTTTCTCATCCCAAGGTCTACCAGGAGTAGGCAGAAGGGTGTATATCCCCTGTTTCTTGATGACAGGTTTGGCAATGGTGCATGCAATGCAAAATATGATATACTTTCAGACATCTTGTGAAAGTTTTGACCAATAAAAATGATTTTGCACTACTGCCACTATTTTTTGCATGCCAAAGTATCATGTTGTTTGACTATAATGAGTTTCCCAAATTAGATTTGCATGCTCACTTGAAGGAACACAAAGATGAATTAGATGGCATAACAGTCCATCCTAGAGATGAAAGTATGAAACTGATTTTTCTTCACTTAATGTATGATAAGTAGCAACAAATTCAAATTCATTATTGTACAATTGTCTCCACTCAGAGGTCTCATGCCCACAAGATTTAAGAATTGTTGTTAGCACCACAATCGGGGGTTGACTGAGTCAGTCTGCAACATGGTTGGTGTTTTCTTTATTGTACTTGATGTTCAAGTGGAATTGTTTTAGGTACGTGGACCACTTCTAATGGTGTTCATTCTTTAAATTTTTGTGTGTTTGCATGAATCACAAAGGCCATGATCAGTGTGGATGCTCTTTTCCTTTCCCATAATGTAATGCTTCCACTGTTGACATGCCTGCATGATGGAGTACATATAATTTTCTTAGGTCAGGTGTTTGGGAACAACATTATATAGTGTTTCACTGTGATAGGTCATCGGATGAAAATCATTTTCTATGTGTGAGATCATAATAATTTTAGAAATGACATTCAAAGGCATTATTCTAAGCTTTATTGTGTTGCAAGTATGCATATTGTTCAAGTTTATTGTTTTTCAATTATCCATATTCTTAAGTTATGTGTCTCTATATGTAATTTCATTTCCCTTTGGTACTCCCATCATATCCTTTAATTTTTATACAAATTTCATATTTCTTAGATGGAGATTGATATATGTACATTATGATGTGGAGTATGGTTGACTATCTTGTAATATCTATATAGTCCATTTTTTGGGGGGGTTAGCTATATCACTAACATATCTCAAGAAATATGCATCTAAAGATAACTCTAATGATGTGGGCCTTGAATGTATTCCAACAATAATAACAAGCCTTCACTAATTTAAATTTTACTTTGCTCAATTAAAGTGGATCAATTCTCTACTCAGTAAGCTAAATCTAGGTTAAGATTTGATGTTTGAATATATGTAAGTGATGAAAAGAAACAAGAATGGGAACAGGTCGAGCCGGATGCAGCGAGAAGGAATCAACGCGGCTAGGGTCTAAACCCTAGCCGCCTCCATTCGTTTTTTATTGCAGGGGCGCGCGACTGTAGCAGCGAACAGGGATGAACAACGTCCCTCTCGCCTGAACTAGCATGAGGTCTGGTTTGAATGCAGGGTTCCCCTTTGAATACAGGGCCGTGGAAGCAGCGACCAGGAGTGTTTGCACGCGTTTTGTTTTCAGGGCCGTGTCTAGCAGAACAGGGCCGCGGATCTAGTGGGGCATGCGACTGGTTTGAGTGCAAGGGCGCGACCCCTGAATACAAACAAGCTTGTTGCTTGCTGGAGGCCGCCGCCTTCTACAATGGCCCCAGTTCCGATCATCGAGATGGGAAAAGACCCATTGGAAGCTTTCAAAACGCTAGTCCGCTCAGCAGGACCTAAACCCAAGCCTTATCTCAAGTCTAAGTTTGTTAAGAATATGGAGGAGATCCCCTCTCTGGAGCTAGATCCAGAGGACCCTTGCAAGATTGCCCTTCTTCTAACAGAAAATGCCCTCATCGGAAAGTTTACGGGGTTATGGCCAAGCCCCAAAA
>JZKD02S1763249.1:484925-496038 GCA_000966675.3 Picea glauca | reverse complement strand
AAGTGATTTATGGGTTTAAAAATTCAATGAATATCTTAAATCTCAAAGCATGTTTTGGTGTCTACCATTTCAATGTAATAGATGCCTAGGGATTTTATGAGAAAATAAATTATGTTTACAGTATGACATTATAACCATTATTGAACTTATTGAGCTTCCTTAAGTGGTCTGGAGGACATATGGGGACCCAAATATTTAATAATTGAATTCACCAATTGAGATCTAGTTTTATGTTCAAAAATGTAAATAAAGCTCAGTAAGTTACAATTCATCAAAAATAACATTCTTTGAATGGACCACAAAAATAAACCAAACAAGATGATTCTAGAATCTTACATATCCATACATACGTGTACTTGATGCAAAATAAGAAATTCTAGAATATCATTTGTTTAAAAAAATCGTAATGGCATGCCATCTTCAATTATTTGTTCATGATTGAATTTTGACATTTTCCATTTTCCAACTTTTGATCTTTTCCTTAATTGAAAATCTATTAAATTTATGTGTTCTGTGTCAGTTTTTCATGGAAACCTACACAGGAGACCTAGCTAAAGCACACACAAACAAATCTTATCAAGAAAAGGAAGAGAGATGCACAATGAAGAATGAGAATCAATGTATATTATGATCTAATCAATGAGTGAGTGATCTTCACTGATATAGGCAATGACATCCTATAATTAGGAATGCATGCATAATAATGATGGTATAAAATTAGAAAGTCTATAATAGAGCTAGTCAGTTAACGCCCACTGAACTAGTGTTACTCCCACTGAACTAGTGTGCCGAAAACATAAATTTTTCCAACACCCCCCCTGAACATCACTATGGAGTAAAAAATGAGTCACGGCTACTAGGCCATATTAGGTACTCATGTATAATGAAACTAATGAAAACTGAATAAAAGTGAGGAAAGAGGGAAAACCACGTGGGAACAAAACCCCCCCTCAAAATATAATGTATCAAAAGAAGAAAATGGCAGCTGCTAGGCAACTGTGTTATTCATTGCAGGACGATCATGCAAAGTCTGAAAATTCTCCTCATTGAAAGTCTTCGTGAAGCTGCAGAAATCTTTATGGATCTGATGAAGTCCTTTGGCAATCTATCGAGGCTTGTACCTATTGATCCTGTGGACCCATCTACACCTGAAAATATTCCTTTCTGGTGGAAGTGGAACCAGATGCCAAGTCTGATTCTCTAGGAGAGAGTCATGCTCCTCCTGCATGGATGCTTTCCATAATGCATTTCCCACAACCTCATTGTAGAGTTGTGGATTAGAAGATTGAACCATATATCAATGCATGGGCATCGCAGATTCAGAAGATGAAAGTACATGAAAAGGCTCCTCATGCTAATATCGAGTCCTCATCGAATCCAATGGATTCCCTAGAAGGTTGTTCGCTACCTAAAGTGTGTTTTGTTCCTTCTTGGGCATCTGCTAAAGTTTCGACATTGGCTTCTTATCTGGCTATACTACCTGCTTATTTCCATGTACAAAATCTGAGTGTATGGAATCATCTCTGATGTATGGAACTAATGGAAGCACAAGAGTATATGCATGTTGCACTGGAGGTGCATGCAAAGTACTCTCCTTATTTGTAAGTAGAAAAGAGGAGTTATCATCAAAAAACTTAGTGAATTTATACAACCTTCACTTGTGATCCACCTCACCAATTGTAATGATGGAATTGTCATGCATGTCAATTATGGAAACTGAATCGGATGTAAATTCAACATTTTTACCTTTTTGAGTGATCTGATAAACTAAGAGAAGATTCATAGAAATATTTGGAACATGTAAAACATTCTCAAAACTACCATTTTAGAGTTCCACTCTCCCTTCTCCTGCTACTACTACTGGAGTATCATCCCCCATGAGAATAGGGGGTCTTGACCATGGAATCAAAGAAGAGAAAAATTCCTCACTCGCTGCCATATGATGTGATGTGCCATAATCTATAATCCATGAATTAGATGAGGAATTAATTGTAGCAAGAGCATGATGATTACCTTTCTTAGGAACATGATCTTCATCCTTCTTCTTCTTGACTCCCTCTGGAATGAAGTTTCCAAGGTTGTTTTGTTGAAGTGCATCTTCCATAAGATCCATTTGTTTATTCATGAATGTATATTCTTCATGATTCGGTTTATTGTAGTAAGTGCATTGTTTTCCCTTCTTCTTCTTCTTCTTGGAATCTAAAGAGTCTTTGGAACTTGAAGAATCGTTAAAAGGTTTGGGATATCCCTCCTCATTTTGTTTCTCCTTCCCGTTCTGTTTGGAAGATCCTTTTCCATCATGCATGGTGAGTGCATGTGCTTTGAGATCCTTGATGAGGCCCATCTGTATGATTTTTTTCTACTCTTGTGTGAGAGACTCAATGAACTAATCCATCGCAAGAATTTTCCAATTTGTTCCAAAAAGACATCTGCCATAATGGAAATTGGATACATATACACCATATTCTGGTCCTAGCTTGGCCAATATTGTTAGAATAAGTTGTTTCTATTGTGTAGACTTGTCAATAACACATTCACCCAAGCTCAAAATCAAATATTTAAATTTAGTAAAGAAATTTTGTATATTATCAAAACTTTTAGGGTCTAAGGTATTCAACTATACCTCAAGTATATGACCTCGCATCTCATCTTGCATTCCAAAGAGTCCTTCCAAGGTGGTCCAGATATCATTTGGGGTATTACATGCAGAAACATGAAACCATAAATCAGTGGATATTAACTCAAGAAGTAGTCATGTGGCCTCATCCTTATGGTTCTCCCATCTGGTCTTCTTAAGCACTGATGTAGGTTTTGTTTCTATCGTCATCGTCAAATTATACAGTCTTTTCCTTTTGAGTTGGAATGCGACCTTTGGATTCCATTCAAAATAGTTGTACAGTGTGATTATTATCACCAGAATTGATTGAAGAAGTTGCATCGTCTCCATCCTTTCTATTGATACTGAAAAGATCCTAAAAAAACAGATCGTGGATTCTGAGATATGACTAATGGTGCTATGACAACTATAGATATTTTAAAACATATATATCTCCTAAAATATAATGTGGGTTTTGGATATTTTTGGTGAACATGAGCATCCCTATGTTATACATCTTTGGTCCAAATTTCAGCCCGACCCAGATCACGTATTTTGAGATATCACAATTTTACTGTAGAAAACCAATTTTTGGAGGGCTGTTAAAACGTAGCACTCTAGAGAAGGATAAAGTGTGATGATGTTGAATCGTCGCACCCTAATGAAGGAAACAGTGCGACGATTGTGAAAAACTGATTTTTCACACCCTAGATGAATAACACAGTGCGGTGACGTTGCACCTTGGTTGTGTATAGACCATGACGATGCCTGATCGTCACACCCTTTGATAGGGACAGGCTGCGACGATTCCAATCGTCGCACCTTTCGATAGCCATTGGCCACGACGATGGCGGAAACTAGGTTTACTCAAATCCTCTTTCACTCTTCTTTACCTTGTCTGGGTTGCTTCAAACAACTCAGCTTTGATACCATGTCAGTGTTTCATGGAAACCTGCATAGGAGACCTAGCTAAGGCATACACAAACAAAGTTTATCAAGAAAAGGAAGAGTGATGCACAATGAAGAATGAGAATCAATGTATATTATGATCTAATCAATGAGTGAGTGATCTTCACTCATATAGGCAATGACATCCTATAATTAGGAATGTATGCATAATGGTGATGGTATAAAATTAGAAAGTCTATAATAGAACTAGTCAGTTAACTCCCACTGAACTAGTGTGTCGAAAATAGAAATTTCTCCAACGTGCTACACATACCAAATGACTATATTGACAAATTATAACATCCAAGTGATAGTATTGAAAGTGAACATGACTATTAGTTTGATGGGAATCTTGAAAAAAATAGTCTTTTAATACGACGAATCCTCTTTCATATATAAAACCGTTATCATCGAAATCTTCTAATAATTTCATCTTTCCTTGTGTGCATCGCATCAAATAATATTTATTTTTTTCATTGTTGTCTACAGGTACAACCACAACAAAGACATATCTTGCAAATAACTCATCATATTCCAACAAGTAGTTCTCATTAGATCAACACACATGAACACAATTGTACTATATATATTTATTTTATATATGTCTAGTACATGTAAATCTACTTTGTTTAAGCATAACAAATATGTTTGAACAATTAAAACATAAATTTCCTTCTCTAACAAGATGATAAACTCTATTTCCATCAATTGACACTATAGTTTCGTTTGATTCAATCTCATCTAAGCTTGCAAGTGGCATTTTCCCCTTTGTATTAATTTCAGTGTGTCTCCAAGCTTTAACATATTTCTCAGTTTTGTTTTCACAGATGTCTATGGATTATGTGTCCTCTATGAAAACTGAACAAAAACAAGATTCATTTATTTCATCATATGTAAACACATTTTGTAAGGGTTTTGTTTTAATTGAATGAAATTTTGAGTCCCATGTATTTTACTTGCCTCATATGGGATTGACCTATCTACATCTTGGATGCCAATATGCCAAAAACACCTGCACATGGTTCAAGAATAATTTATTTAAATATAAATATGAAATGTCAATAATATACATGATAAAGAAAATAACTTATTAACTTTATCTATTGAACATGATTGAAAATCATATTTTTGAATGCAAATAAAAATATCATGTGTGTGCAACATATATATACACACACCTGTGCACATCCTTTGACAGATAATTTTCATGGCTTAGTGCATGTTTTCACCATTCAACAACTTGATAATTAGATTCAAATTGATCGACACGAGGATTCATATGATACCTTCGAAGTGCTTGTTTTACACATGCCCCTGCACCATCATGCTCTCCTTTTCCACGAAGAGTCTCAAAGAAATTCCAACAATGTGTAATGTTTGATTTCTTATGAAGATGACATATCCAATAGAATGATTTTGAAGATTTGAATTAACCCGCACATCCATTTGACCATATCCAATTTTGATCATATATGATCCCATAGTTTTTCAATGAATCATAAAATTTATCAAAACAATGTTGTACAATGTTTTTCTTGAGGTTTCCATCACTTTTTCCATGTGTTGTGTCTAATGATATTTTATATAGATAAATGGAACACTTGTTGTTTGTATTACTCTACGTGCAACACTAACATCATTTTTTCGAGATTTTCCAAAAGATTTTAATGCGCTAGTTATATTATCAAAGAAATTATGTTTCACCTTTGTATCTTTTGTTGAATTTTGAATACCCAATAATGATGTAACTTCTTTTAATTTTTTCGACCTTATTAGACCTCTCAAAAGTTGAGCTAGTGTTTCTATGGATTCATCTTTGAAAAAATTATTATACATATTCTTAACACAATATATTATAATATGGTGAGGTTTTTTCTCCCCAAATTTGTAAGTATCAACATTTTTTAATATTTCATCATCAATGTTGATATCTCCTGCATATTTCAATTTAACTTATATTAAAAAACCAAACGAGATCATAAATTAATTAAACTCTACAAGTGTTTGAATCTTGTATTATCTAAATTTATGTACATATCTATAAGTGATTCGACTTTTTCTTCAATTTTGGTTTTTACAACTTCATCAATGTTATGAGGAAAATTTGTTTCTTTTTTTGAAAAATATTAAATTCAAATTACAATCAATTATATTAAAAAATAATTTAAATTTGAATTCTAAACTTAATCTAGACAATATGTATGCATACCTGGTTGGAATTCTTCTTGTTGTAGAATCAAGATGCAAATATCTATTTACATCATCATTATTTCTTCCTTCAATATTTTCACGTTCTCATTTCTTTCTCCAATAATGCTCTTTTGCTTGTTCATTATGACGAGTTTCATCTCGAGTGCAATCATATTTTCTCTTGCGCACAATTTTGTTGACCATGATTATTCAACATGTAAAGGTTTTTTAAAAATTCAACATTTTATAACACAAAATAAAATTTCAAACCTCAAATATTATAACTCAAAAATACTTTTTTTTAAAAGAAATAAAAAAAAAAGGATTTTATAATCATATTGTAAAAGATTTGGAAATTATTGCTCAATAAACCAAAATGATTTTAAAAGAAATTTTGCATAAAAATAGATTTTAAAGAAAATTAAAAAACACCTTTTATCTTCAAAATATTTTGAATTAGAAAAACTTCATTGTGAAAAAAATTAATAAAAAATAATATGAAGAATTTGATAGAAATTGTTTAAAAAAACTTACTTTCAAAAAAAATATCTTTGATATAGTAAGAAATTGCTTATGAAAGCGTTAACCATGAAAATAATGTTCAAGAAATCTTCCACCTTGAAAATAATGTTCAAGAAAGACTTCAATATATAAATTGTTGCTCCAATAAAAACAACAAAAACCTTGTTTCAAATAATGAAAAAGTTGCTCCAAACTTCTCTTTAGTGGCTCCACATAAGAGAAAATATGAACTAAGAGAATGAAATGTGCAAAATAAGTTATGTCGAAAACATATTTATATGATTTCACACCAAATGATATGCCAAACAATGCATCCCTTCATTTCCTTCTCTTTGGTGGCTCCACATAAGCGAAAATATGGAGTGAGGTTGTACAAAAGAAGTTCGGTCGAAAACAAATTTATATAATTTCACGCCAAATGATGTGTCCCTTTGTCTCTTTCCAGACGACATAATTTTGACACAAAATTTTCGGCCGAAAGATTGAAAGTCTATTTATTTCTAACAAATTTCGTTAAAAATAATCTTTCAGCCAAAAACTTATTTTTTTTCAGCTGAAAACTTGCAACTGGGACAATTTACAGAAAACTCTCAATTCTCTCCATTTTACTTCAACTTTGGAGGTAGAGGACTCCTGCAAATATAAAGAATTTAGTTTTGGAACTGATATAAAAATTTGTAGAAATGTATCTACTTTCATTCGATATAATTTATATTCATTTTCATTGTTTTTAGCTAATTTTAATTACTTTTTCAAAAAAATTACTGCATACTATTTTTAGGTGACACTAAGATTAAGTAAAATGAAAAATCTATATCTGTAAAAATACATAATGGAAAATTATGGAAAATTTATATTAATAGGCTTTAGACCGTCCTCTTCAAAAGGGTATTTTTAGATTTTAATTTTAAGTAAAAATTAAGAAAATTACATGAAGGGTAAAAAAATGTGTTTAAAATCTGCAACTTTTTCAGATTGGTCAACTTCAAAAAATTGTAGAAATTATAATATTTATCCGTTAGATTCAAAACTATAGTCAACATAAAATAGATTCTCTGTAGATTGTTGCAACATATTTCATTTGTCACAATTTTTTTTTTAATAATGGATACATTATTGGGGAAAAACATAACTCATTATGATTCCCTTCATTTTTAAGGAACATACTGTTAAACAATTTCTAAGTTGACATATCGTATCTCAATAATTTGTTTTTGAAAAATAGTCAATAGAAAACTAAAAAAATTCTTTACAAGTTTTTATTTATTGTAAAGTGAAATTTTGAATAAAAAAATACTTTTCTTTACCAGAAGTTGAAGAATTTGTGAACATATAACTTTTTTTTCTCAAAAAACAAGCAAAATAGACACCCACATTCATGATTTTACTCGAAGTCCATCTCCATGGATTACATGTCTAGTCTACCTTCAAGCACGCATGGCAATGAATGTGTCTTCATGGTCGTTTATCTATTCTCTAAGATGGAATTTTTGGCACCCTACAAGAAGAGTATAATAGTTGAGGCCATTGCTAAGCTCTACTTTGAACGCGTTTGGATTCATTTTAGTCTACCACAGACCTTTATTTTAGATCAAGATAGTAGGTTCCTGAGTACTTTCTGGTCTAGCCTATGGTCAATGATGGACACCAAGATAACTAAATCAATTGCCTTCCACTCACAAACTGATGGAACAATAGAGGTAGTCAACAAGATGATTATTCATATCTCGAGGATGTATAATTACAAACATCCATGCACATGGGATGAGAGCCTTTATTGTGTTCAACATAGCCACAAAATATACCTCCACATCTCTATTGACCACAACCCTTTCCAGGTGTGCTTGGGGTTCCAACCAT
The DNA here is from genome assembly GCA_000966675.3 of Picea glauca. NCBI lineage: Eukaryota > Viridiplantae > Streptophyta > Pinopsida > Pinales > Pinaceae > Picea > Picea glauca. The sequence goes on along the minus strand of JZKD02S1763249.1, from coordinate 487,922 downwards.
TGACCCCCATTAACGTAGCTCTTTCCATTGTAGTTGCACGTGAAGATTCACTCCATGCTCAAATAAAGACTATTCCAGAAGCCAAATTTGTTGAAAAAATCTATCACATCCAACAATAAGTTCATGATATTTTACATAAATCCAACGCCAAGTACAAGAAAAACCATGATCAACATCGGGTACCACAAAAGTTTCAGGTGAGAGACAAGGTATGGTTGCATTTGCAGAAATAGCACCTCACAAAAACCCATTGGAAGCTCCACCCACTCTGATACATGCCTTACACCATCACTAAGGTTGTGGGAGATAATTATTTTGAATTAAATATTCCCCCTTTCCTTGGCTTGCACCTTGTGTAACATCCCGCTCTTGCGTGCACTAAGAGGACTTATTCTTTGAGGACACTTGCATGCAAGTGATCTGGTTCATTATACGATTGGCTACTTGATTATGATTATGAGATGTTGTGGATATGATGATATGCTATTTTTGTTGTATCTACATCGACATGTGCTATTCACTGATTTCTCTTGAGTGTGCAACACTCTGAACGTTAGAGGATTTCGATGGCATCGATGGATCTCCTTGGACACTGGATCGATTCAGGGAGTGGACTGTTATGGTTTGACTATTTATTATGTTACAGATGTGACATATGACTAGATATTATGATGTTTTTTGTTATAGCTGACACATTTCGTTGATGGATGTAGGTTGATGGTATCTTTCTAACTAGACTCACATAGGAGTAAAGAGGTCACGCATGATAACCAGATACATTAAGAGAGAAGTGTGGCAGTAGCCCTGCCACAACCTACTAGCACTCCCACCGTGGATCGAACTGTAGGTTTACTATTACCTAGTTCGAGAAGACCCATGATGCCATGAGGGAAGACTATGACAGTTTATTACGATGATTCTAAGCAGGCGCGCAATAAGGCAGGGTCCTTATTCCTTGGAGGCCCTTAGTCTCCCACAAGATCTCCCGACGGAGTATTGACTCCAAGGGTTTGACATCTACCATATTCAGTCAAGAGGCGAGTGGAACCCTTGGAGCACATAGTACATCTTGAAGGGCACGTCACGCAAATATAACCATAATGCAAGAAAGTGGCACCCTTGGAGTACATAGTGCGTCTTGAAGGGCACGTCGTGATTTTAACTCAGGCAAGTTAATAAACCTAGTACCTAGAAAACTATGCCTCCATAGGACTTGGCCGGCCTTAAAATGAATGATGGTATGAGTAAAGTTTAATAACTAAAATTTTCCCTTAAAAACAGTCATCCAACCTAGTGAATTTAAAACCTAGGTCTAAGTAAAACCTGTGAATAAAAAAAAAAAATGAATGGCCATGAAACAAGAAGGGGGTAAAGAAAATTCAAACTTTAATAATTCAAGTTAAATTTTAATGAAATATTAAATTACTAAAAGGGTAAATTGTTGCTTATTTCTAAACCTGCTAATTCTAAACTTAGATAGAAAAGTGGAAACTTAAAGAAAAAGGGGAATGCATAACATAGTAGGGAATCTATTCTTTGGAACCTTCTAATTGTGAAATCAACTAAGATTTAGGAAAGGCGTAAGTCATTTAAGAATTGTAAGGGAATAAAGAGACATCAATGAGCGTTTTTATGAAGCTTTTAGGTGGGTGAGGGAAATAGGAAAATTTAATTAATTAATAAATTGTTTTTTTGGTGCAACTAGGGAATCGAACGATGTGTGTACGAAGAAGGTTTATTCTAATTAAATTTAATAAAAAATAATCTAATGAGGGTTTGGTATAGTAATCACTAAGAAAAATCTATAAAAAGGATGACGGAGGAGAAGTATGGATCACGTCTGGTATGCGTAAGGTTACGCTACCATAATTTATCTTGACTGAATATTTCTTGTGGGAGTTGGGATACCCAACTCGGATAACAAGTGGTAGCTTGACCTTGCGAGGCGATATGGGGGCTATCATTCTATGGTATTGTATGCGTGGCCCCTTTGCGTCTCGGGGGGCTCAGGGAGAAGAAGAGTACCCCTAGAGTTGGATGGGAGGTGGTGAGGTCTCATCGGTTAGCAAGCAGGAGCTGGATGAAGCGCAAGTGCGAGACAACTGTACAGGACTCGGTGCCATCGGTTATGTTATTCTACTGATCTTATCTTACCATGATTTAGTTTCTAGTATTTCACTATAATTTGATGAAAATGGGTTGTTTATATGTTTTCATATTCGGTAACCGTGGATTAAAAATTTCTGTTAAATGTGATGTGGGATCTTCTTCAATGCAGTGTATAATCGATGAGTAAAATCATGAGTTAATTCAAAATTATTTTTGATGAAATTTTTGGTTAAAAGTGAGGTTGTGTTCATTCAATTTCTATGCAAAAGAGTCGTTGATTTTTGTTAAAAATGAGGTTGTGTTCCTTCAATTTTTGCGCAAAAGAGTCATTGATTTTTGTTAAAAATGAGGTTGTTTTCATTCAATTTATGTGCAAAGAGTTGTCGTTGTTCTCCCTCCTTGGCGCCATCGATTCCATGTGCCCAAGAAAATATTAAGGTGCTGGTAGGTCTTTGTCATGGCCACAACCCTTATTGGACCTTCTATGCTCAACCAGTGGGAAACCTTCTTACTTTAACCAGGTCTACGTACTTCTATTCGCCTATGCCTATAACCTACCCCTTTTGGGGTGACTGGGTAAGTCGCCTTCCTGTTAATGTTTTTTTATCAATGACATTTATTGAGATGGATTCCCTTTTTCCCTTAATTCTTCCTTTGTGTAGAGTCTGTGGCCATTGTAGGACTTCCCAAAATCATCAATGGCTTTACCTTGTTGAAGGACGACTTTCAACAACTTGCACAGGTATTGCTTGAGTTGGAGTTGACGTAGACGTGGCACGAGGTTGTACTTCGCCACTATGACATCTTGTTTCAATTTAATTTCTCTGCACTTTGGAACCAAGTATATATTCAAGATCATCATACTAGGCAAAGGGTTCGTGAATAGGA
>JZKD02S1763249.1:466797-479651 GCA_000966675.3 Picea glauca | reverse complement strand
CCTGATGCCCTTGCAGCCGCCCCAGCGATTGGGCCGCTGCCTATCTGCCTTTCCCTCACCTGTAATGCGACTGGGACATCGACCCTGCATTCTACCTACTCTGGCAAAAAAATTAATTTGTAATTTGTGAATGGCCTGGGGAGGATTTTGTGGCGTTATCATCATTGTTAACTGTTCTGAATATCACCTTCACTTACCCCTAGAGTGGCAACGATTTTTTTGGCAGAGATGTCAGAATGGAAGCGTAGCACGGTTTCTTTTCTTTAATCATGAAATTCCATTTCTGACAGCTAGAAATTTTATGTAAATTTCTATCCAGCAAATTCTGAGTGAATGGCAGTTGAACGATTATCTATAATCAATCGCATCTAAACTCTACCCGACGAGATTCATTTACATTCAGTTAATGGAATTTAATATTTATTTAAATTGAAATTTCGGAGTAATGGAAAGTGGTCGTTTCCTTGGTTCATTTTTGTTAGGTATTGTTTAACTTAAGGCTTTAGGCAACTTATTTCCTTTTTCAGTTTTAATGGATTATCTTCAGTTTTAATTCCAAGGATAATGCGAATGGTAGGTGGTGGGGTTTTATATTAATTAATTTTACTCATAACAGTTGATTCGTAACTGTTAAATTATTATGATTAACAGTTCGATTCATAACAGTTTAATGATTATTATTACTTACAACAGATTCATAACAATTTAAATGTTATCATTAACAGTTAGATTCATAATATATATTATTTTAATTACTATGGAAAGTATAATCTTAGAAGAGCACTTCCTTCCAACTCTAATTATAACAAGACTAACTGTTAAATATTTTATAAACCATGATCTAAACTTCGGTTTTAAATAACTGGTGCTTTATGATTGTACAATCCTTATAATTCCATGATGTATAACGGTGTATAACATGAAATCTTAATGACAATTTTTTTTACAAGGTTGTATTAACTCATCAATGCAAGGATTATCATGATGTAGGAAGTTAATGTTGTATGTTGAATAAGTTTTAATGGAGGGTAAACACTTTGATTGCAGAAGATAGAATGATGTATTACAAGTTGTAGTTTTATTAGCCAATTCCTTATTTGAACTTCCAAGTTGAGTAATTGTAGTTAATGTTTACATTGACATGATGTATGTGTGATTAAATGAAAGACCCTGGAAGGTATATCACTTCTAACGCCTCAGATTTTATTTTAATGAATGATTGATTAAATAGTGTGCCTAGAATTTAAATAGAATTGTGCCTCAAGTTGTTATTGCTAGATAGATTGTGTATGTCAGCCCCCTTGCGTGCTTGTAAGTTTAAGCTTGATTGAAGTAATGTCTAAATGTTTAGAATTATCTGGTTGTGTGTGGTGAAAGGCCACTATTGATTAGTCGTTGTTGTTTATTGTGCACCATGCAAAATGTTGAATCATTAATTTATATTTCTTGCTCGCATTGAAGGTTCATTTTACTTGTGTCATTGATGTTGGTTGTGTTGGGTTGGTCCGATGATTGTCCTTAGCTTAGTAGGCTTGTCTTGCTTGTGTCGGGTGGGATGTAGACATCTCCTTGTTCCCCAGAATAATCACCAGCCTTGAGACCTTAAATGGTCAAAATCGATGGGAACCTGGGCTTGAGCATTGTTTATGTGTCGTGGAGGTCCTAACCTTGCAGGGTAGGATGGGCAGGTGGTTGTTTTTATTTTTGTCTAATTGATTTTTGTATGTTGCATCTAGTTGCATCATGTGCTAGTATGTTCGGTGATTATGTTGTTTGTTGCTTGAATTGTGTGCATTGTGTTCGTCGTCTAGTTGCGTTGATTGAATTTTTGTCGTTGTTACCTTCCCGCTTAAAAAAAAAAAAATCACTTGTTATGCATCGCATGTTGTCGTAACGACGAGGGTCATTACATATGGTACCAGAGCCAGATTCGACCCATGACTTGGAATCACTAGGACTTCCATTTATTAGATACTTGATTATAAAATGTCACTAATTAAATTGATTTGTATTCGTGGAAGTAATCATGGTTAGAGGATGCCACAGAGGCAAACGACGGGGTTTTAGGGGAGGAGGCGCGATTTCCCCAGTAGCATCCACGCCTAAAGGGTCTAACCTCCAGGGAGATGAACAAGTTGTCAGGAAGGAGCATATAGTTGTGGGAGATGTGGTTGGACTGATGAGGTCCTTTCAAAGAATGCTTGAGGCATTGATAAACCATTTGGATAGAGAGGAGGTCAAGGCCCCGATCGGTATTGGTAGCATTCACTGCAAACTCGAGAAGGTCAAGTTTCCCGAGTTCTTTGATGCCCTGGATGGCGCAGCCACTGAGGCATAGTTGGAGAATAGGGAGATGTGATTTTTACTTCGCGACTATACCTACAACATGAAGATCCGCATGACAGTCTTTCAACTGAAGGGGAGCACTCTTCTATGGTTGAAGACCCTCCTACTGCAATAGAACATGGCAGTCGAAGACATGTCATGGGAACTATTCAAGGAATAGTTTTGGGAGTGGTATCTATCTGAGGAATTCATTGAGCGTCAGCTCAACGATTTCAACGCCTTGCGATAGGGCGATTATATGAATCCCGAGTACGAGGCCCATTTCATGGAGCTGCTTCGGTATGCTCCACACCTGAATACTGGGAAACTTAAGGTCAACAAGTTCGTGTTTGGCCTTAATGTCATCATTCGTGAAAAGGTGAATATTTTGATGCCTCAAACCTTACATGATGTTGTCCAAAAGGCCCTCATAGCAGAGGAGGAGCTTATCAACAAGGGCCAGAGTAGGACTATAATGAGACTAGTGGGATACACATCGTCTAGTGCATAGCAGCATTAGACACCAACTAGACATTCACCAAGATATCATGGCATCTAGAGAGGATCCACTTTCAATACACCTCGACGACCAACATCTCAGCAGCATACTACTTATAGAGGACCACAACACTAGCAACAACTTCGATCGCAGCAACAACAGTTTAGACCTGTTCAGCAGAACAAAATAGGATTCCAGGCCGGTGGGCTGTCTGCTTCTACATCAGGTATCGGGAGTACTGGACCGAAGAAAGGGTGTTGGACATGTGGAGAGCCACATTACGAGCATGACTGCCCAGTTGAGAGGACCAGAGCATCTGGATCATCTGGGCCCATTACCATGGGAGTCTTGGGCAAGTCCCATCGATTTCACGCATTGGTGAATAACCGCAAGGAAGATAACCAGTCAAATGTGCTAGAGAAGTCAGGTACCGTCATTGACAAGTCCCTTAGTATTTTGATAGATCCAGGTGCTACAGAGATTTTTATTTCTGGTGCAGCCGTAAAAATAATTAAGGTAAAGAGTCGAACAGGACGCGTTTAGCTTTGTAGAAATGGATTCGAGAGTGAAACATAAGGTTGGAGGGAAGGTTATGGGTTGTAGCCTTAACCTGGGAGAGTTTGTCACTAGGGACAACCTGTACGTCACGAACTTAGGTTCTTATGATGTAGTGATCGATATGGAATGGTTGGAATCACATGATGCGATACTCAACTATAAGACAAAACGATTGAGCTTGGTCGATGACAAGGGACAAAGACACGTGATTGTAGGTCAGAACCAAGGAGTCTCCCTAAGGTTCATCTCTTCCCAATAGCTACGGAAGAGCATGTGCAAGGGATGAAAGATTTATGTGATCCTTGCATTAAACGAAAGGGCATGGCGGAAGGCCTATAAAACCTTCCAGTAATGCGAGAATTTGTGGATGTCTTCCTAGAGGAGTTGTCAGGATTTCCGCCTGAGAGGGAATTGGAATTTACCATTGACCTAAAACTATGAACTAAGCCGATAGTGAGAACACCTTATCAGATGTCGACCCCTGAGTTACAGGAGTTGAAAATGAAACTGAAGGAGTTGTTGGACCTGGGAATTATACATCCAAGTGTGTCACAGTGGGTGCGCGTATTATTTTCATACGAAATAAGGATGGGTCGTGGAGACTCTACATTGAGTACCATCAATTGAAGATGACAATGATCAAGAATCAATATTTGTTGCCAAGGATTGATAATATATTTGATCAGATGAAAGGTACAATAGTGTTTTCAACGATCAAATTGACATTAGGGTATCACTAGTTACATATCAAGGAGGACAACATCCCTAAGACCGCCTTTAAGATGAGGTTTGGATATTACGAGTTTACTGTTTTACCGTTTGTACTGACAAACAACCTTGGGGTATTTATGATCTTGATGAACAAGGTGTTCTGCGAATACTTGGACAAGTTCGTCCAAGTATTCATTGATGATATTTTGATATATTCTCGAATGATGGAGGAGTATGAAGAGCACTTTCTCTTAGTACTACAGTGTCTACGAGAGAACAAATTGTTTGGGAAGCTTCTGAAATGCTCGTTTTATCAATCGAATATTCATTACTTAGGGCATGTCATCTCCGACAAAGGTATCGTTGTGGATCTAGCAAAGGTCGAGGTTATTTTGAAATGTCCTGCACCGAAAAATGTCCCAGAAGTGCGTAGCTTCATGGGTTTAGTGGGATACTATTGACGGTTCTTCAAGGGTTTTTCGAAGATAGAAAATCTAATTACGGAATTGTAGAAGAAGAAAAAGAAGTTTGTTTTCACCAAGAAATGCACGGAATAATTTCGGAGGCTCAAGGAGTTGTTGACGACAGCGTGGATACCAAAGGTCCCTAACATGGATGAGGACTTCTGGGTATGCACTGACGCATCAAAGAAAGGCTTGGGTGGAGTCTTGATGCAATACAATCGAGTGATCGCTTACATCTCGAGAAAGTTGAGAAGGCACGAGGAGAACTATGTGATGCACGATTTGGAGTTGTTAGCCATTATGTATGCCTTGAGAGTATGGAGACACTACCTCATTGGAAGAAAATTTGAACTAAAAACAAACCATTGTGGTTTACAAGACATCTTTACACTAAGCGACCTGAATGCGCGACAAAGGCGTTGGTTGGAATTGCTTAGAAAGTACAATTTTGAGATTACTTACATGAAATGAACAATGAATAGAGTGGTTGATGCATTGAGTAAGAGACTGTGCATATTTTCGGTGATGCCTCTTCAAACAAACGCACATGAAACTATTCTAACTTTACAACGCGACAATGACTGGTACAAAGAGGTCCAAGATTTTATTGGACAAAACACAATGATGGTACCAAAATATGAGGGTTTCACTGTGGACAATGACAGATTGATGATATTTAAAAATTAAATTTACGTACCACCAAACGAAGAGTTGAGGAGTTTGATCCTAAACAAGGCTCATAGAGCAATGCACATGTCTCATCCTAGAGTCACGAAGATGAGGGCATACCTTAAACCCTTATTCTTCTTGAAATGAATGAAGGCAGACATAGTCAACTATGTGGAAATATGTCTAGAACGTCAGCAGGTAAAGGATAAACATAAACATCCGACAGGATTACTACATCCACACGTTATTCCAGAATCAAAATAGGAGATCATTTCGATCGATTTCATTGTTGGATTGCCACTGACGGCAATGAGACACGACTCGATTTTTGTAGTAGTCGACACTCTGACGAAGAGTGCTCATTTTATTCTTGTGCATATGACGTATCATGCACTAGACATAGCTAGAGTTTTCATCAGTGATATAGTTAGGTTGCATGGCGTGCCTAAGAGGATTATATCCAATCGAGGATCGATGTTTACAAAATGATTTTTGACTAGTTTCCAAGAGTCCTTGGGAACCCAACTTAACTTTGGTACTAGATATCACCCAGAGAGAGACGAGCAGACCGAATGAACAAAGAAAATCTTGGAGGATATGTTGCGTATGTATGTGACGGACCAACAAAAACGTTGGGAAGAATTCTTGCCACTGGTATAATTTTCATATAACAACAGTTATCAAAGCACCATTAAGATGGCGCCTTTAGAGTTTCTTTATGGGCGACTGTGTCAGACGTCTTTGATTTGGAATTGGCTTGAGGATAGGATCCTGGTGGGACAAGAAGGGATCCAATAAATGGAAGATCAAATATAAACAATAAGACAAAGGATCAAGGAAGCGCATGATCGACAAAAGAGTTATGCCGATGCGCATTGTGTCAGCCATAGTTATGAAGTTGGCGATTGAGTCTTCTTGTGAGTGAAACAACATAAGAGTTCAATAAAGTTTGGAAAGGGTGATAAACTCTCTCCTAGGTTCGTGGAACCCTTCAAGATTGTGGAAAGGAAGGGGCCCGTGGCTTATCGAATAGCCTTGCCTGATTCTTCGAGGTGTATGCAGGATGTTTTTCATGTATATGTTTTGAGACATTATGTTAGTGATCCTACCCATGTTATTGACCTGAGTTCTTTGCAGGTATCGAACGAGAGTGTGCTCATGGTGGATCCAATCCACATTATGGACCATCGCATTCAACAACTACGATGTCAAATAGTAGATCAGGTCAAGGTCTAGTGGGACAACTATAGTCTTCACTCGGTGACCTGGGAGGACGCGTATGATATGCATCAACAATTTCCATTTTTTTTTTTGATAGCTAGACATATGATATTGTGATACACTTTATTTTGGCACTTACATATTGTGAAACTTCGGGACGAAGTTTAAAAAAAGAGGGGTTGTATGTAACATCCCGCTCTTGCACGCACTGAGAAGACTTATTCTTTGAGGAAACTTGCATGCAAGTCATCTGGTCCATTATACGATTGGCTATTTTGATTATGATTATGAGATGTTGTGGATATGATGATATGCTATTTTTACTATAATTACATCGACATGTGCTATTGAGAGGGTTCTCCTGAGTGTACAGGACTCTAGATGTTAGAGGATTCCAGCAGCATCGATGGATCTCCTTAGACTCTGGATCGAGTCAGGGAGTGGAATGTTATGGTTTGACTATTTTTTATATTATAGATGTGACATATGACTAGATACTATGATGATGTTTGTTATAGCTAACACATTTCGTTGATGGATGCATGTTGACGGTAGCTTGCTAATCAAACTCACATAGGAGTAAAGGGGTCACACACGAAAAACAGAGACATTGAGGGAGAGGTGTGACAACATCTGTACCACAACCTACTAGCACTCCCACCATGGCTCAAACTGTAGGTTAACGATTACCTAGTTCGAGAATACCCATGATACCGCGAGGACAGGTTGTGACAGTCGCTCACGATGATTCTAAGGGGCGTGCAATAAGGCATGGTCCTTATTCCTTAGAGGCCCTTAGTCTCCCATAAGTCCACCTGACGGAGTATTGACTCTAGGGGTTTGATGTCTACCAAATTCAGTCAAGAGGCGAGTGGCACCCTTGGAGAACGTAGTGCGTCTTGAAGGGCACATCACACAAATACAACTAGAATGCAAGTGGGTGGCACCCTTGGAACACATAGTGCGTATTGAAGGGCACGTCGTGATTTTAACTCAGGCAAGTTAATAAACCTAATACCTAGAAAAATATGCCTCCATTGGACCTGGTTGGCCTTAAAATGAATGATGGTATGAGTAAAGTTTAATAACTAAAATTTTCTCTTAAAAACTGTCGCCCAGCCTAGTGAATTTAAAACCTAGGTCTAAGTAAAACCTGTGAACAAAAAAAAAATTGAATGGACATGAAACAAGAAGGGGGTAAAGAAAATTCAAACTTTGATAATTCAAGTTAATTTTTAATGAAATATTAAATTATTAAAAGGGTAAATTGCTGCTTATGTCTAAACTTGTTAATTTTGAACTTAGATAGAAAAGTGGAAACTTAAAGAAAAAGGGGAATGCATAACATAGTAGGGAATATAGTCTTTGGAACCTTCTAATTGTGAACACAACTAAGATTTAGGAAAGACGTAAGTCATTTAAGAATTGTAAGGGAATAAAGGGACACCGAGGAGCATTTTTAGCAAATCTTTTAGGTGGGTGAGGGAAACAAACAAATTTAATTAATTAATAAATTGAATTTCTGGTGCAACTAGGGGATCGCGTGACATGTGTATGGGGGAGGCTTATCCTAATTAAATTTAATAAAAAAGAATATAATGAGGGTTTGTGAAAGTAATCACTAAGAAAACTATTTAAAAAATATGGCGGAGGAGGAGTATGGATCACGTCTGGTACGTGTAAGGTTACGCTGCCGAAATTTATCTTGACTGGATTTTTCTTGTGGGAGTTGGGACACCCAACTCAGATAACGAGTGCTAGCTCGACCTTGCGAGGCAAGCTGGGAGATAGAATTCTTTGGTATTGTGTGCATGGCCCCTTTGCGGCTTAAGGGGTTTAGGGGGAAGAAGAGTACCCCTAGCGTTGACTCGGAGGTACGGGTGAGGTCTCATCGGTTAGAAAGCAGGAGTTGGACGGAGTGCAAGCGTGAGACAATTGTACAGGACTTGGCTCCATCTGTTATGGTATTCTACTGAGCTTATCTTGCCATGATTTGGTTTCTAGTATTTCACTATAGTTTAATGAAAATGGGTTGTTTATATGATTTCATATTCGGTAACCGTGGCTAAACAATTTCTGTTAAATGTGATGTTAGATCTTCTTCAATGCAATGTATAATTGATGAGTAGAATCATCATTTATTTCAAAATTATTTTTGATGAAATTTTTGATTAAAAGTGAGCTTGTGTTCATTGAATTTCTGCGCAAAAGAGTCGTTGATTTTTGTTAAAAATGAGATCGTGTTCCTTCAATTTATGTGCAAAAGATTCGTTGATTTTTGTTAAAAATGAGGTTGTGTTCATTCAATTTCTACGCAAAGAGTTGTCATTGTTCTTCCTCCTTGGCGCCATCGACTCCATGTGCCCAGGACATGGATTAAGGTGTTGGTAGGTCTCTGTCATGTCCACAACCCTTCTTGAACCTTCTATGCTCAACCTCCGGTGGGAAACCTTCTTGCTTCAACGAGGTCTATGTACTTCTATTCGCCTATGCCTATAGCCTACTCCTTTTGGGGCGATTGGGTAAGTCACCTTCCTGTTAATTGTTTTTTATCAATGACATTTCTTGAGATAGATTCCCTTTTTTCCTTGATGCTTCCTTTGTTTAGAGTATGTGGCCATTGTAGGACTTCCCAAAACCATCAACGACTTGACCTTGTTGAAGGTCAACCTTGAGTTGGAGTTGACGTAGACGTGGCACAAGGTTGTACTTCGCCACTATGACATCTTGTTTCAATTCCATTTCTCTGAAATTTGGACCCAAGTAAATCTTCAAGATCAACATACTATCCAAAGGGTTCATGAATAGGATGATTGATTGATCACAAAGAGACTTTTCCCCTTGCGCTCTTCAAAATTGGAATTTTAAAGGCTTGGTAATGCTTTTCAAACTGCCGACTGTGTTTTTATGACCCTGTTTATTACTGTGATATGCCCACCAGGATGATTATTATGGAAGTTATGATGGTCTTGTTGGTGAATGGGAGGACTGTCGTTATATCAATGCTAATGGAGTCAAGGTTCCTGGTTCTGGCGTGTATGGTTACAGGACCCAAAACCCTTGCCTGCGTTTTAATATTTTTAATGCAAGTCTTGTTGGACTCCGTAATGTTTTTGTTCCTAGAGGTTGTCTCAATCTCTCGTGGCCAGAACAAGCCCGAAAAAAATCCCTTTTCCCACGTTTTTCTTTATCTCCTTAATGCGATTCAATTTTGGTATGTGTAACGTTTTCAGTCCCGGAGTTATTATCGTAAATTGTTCTTTGCCAGATCGCATCCATGCCCCAAACCTTTCCACCTGCAAATGTGTTGGGGACTTCCCCTCTTTACCCCGATGCCCTTGCATCCGCCCTAACGATCGGGCCATTGCCTCTCTGCCTTTCCACCACCTGTAACGCGACTAGGACGTCGACTCCGCATTCTACCTACTCTGGAAAAAAAATTAATTTGTAATTTGTGTATGGTCTGGGGCGGATTTTGTGGCGTTATAATCGTTGTTAAATTTTCTAAATAGCACCTTCACTTACCCCTAGAGTGGCAAAGATTTTTTTTGGCAGAGATGTCAGAATGGAAGCTGTAATTGGCAGCACAGTTTCTTTTATTTAATCATGAAATTCCATTTCTGACAGCTAGAATTTTTATGTAAATTTATATCCCGCAAATTCTGAGTGAATGGCAGTTGAATGATTGTCTACAATCCATCGCATATAAACTTTACCGGGCGAAATTAATTTACAGTCAGTTGACGAAATTTAATCTTTATTTAAATTGAAATTTCGGAGTAATGGCAAGTGGTCGTTTCCTTGGTTCATTTTTGTTGGGTATTGTTTAACTTGAGGCTTGAAAACGTGTTAGGCGACTGATTTTCTTTTTCAGTTTTAATTCATTATAGTTTGGAGCCTCATGCTAAGGATCATGGGAATGGAAGGTGGTGGTTAGTTTTACTCATAACAGTTGATTCGTAGCAGTTAAATTATTATGATTAACAGTTCGATTCATAACAATTTGATGATTGTTATTACTCATAGCAGATTCATAACAGTTTAAATGGTATTATTAACAATTAGACTCATAATAATTATTATTTTAATTACTATAGCAAGTCTAATATTAGAAGAGCATTCCTTCCCACTCTAATTATAGCAAGACTAATTGTTCAGTATTTTATAAACCATGATCTAACCTTTGTTTTAAATAACTAGTGCTTTATGATTGAGAAATGCCACTATTGATCGGTTGTTGTTGTTTATTTTGTGCCATGCAAAATGTTGAATCATTGATTGTTATTTCTCCCTCGCATTGAAGGTTCATGTTACTTGTGTCACTGATGTTGGTTGCGTTGGGTTGGTCTGATGATTGTACTTAGCTTAGTAGGTTTGTCTTGCTTATGTCGAGCAGAATGTAGACACCTCCTTGTTCCTCAGAACAATTGCCAGCCTTGAGACCTTAAATAGTCAAAATCGATGGGAACCTAGGCTTGAGCATTGCTTATATGTCCCGGAGGTCCTAACCTTGCAGGGTAGGATTTGCAGGTAGTCATTTTTATTTTTGTCTGATTGATTTTTGTATGTTGTATCCAACTGCATGATGTGATAGTATGCTAGGTTGTTATGTTGTCTGTTTCTTGAATTGTGTGCATTGTGTTCATCATCGAGTTGCGTTGATTGACTGTTTTTCGTTGTTAACTTCCTTCTTTAAAAATAAAATAAAAAAAATTGCACTTGTTATGTGTCATATTTTGTCGTAACGACGAGGGTCGTTACACCTTGTATTTAATGTGGAACTACTTCAACCATATTTCCACCTCTCCTAGACACTTCATACATGAACAAACACTTGGCCCTTACATAAATCAATCTTGACTGCATTGAACAAGAAATAGTTGATCATATCATGGACAACAAGACAGAGAGAACCCACCAACAGAACATCCAACTCTATCGGGTCATCAAAGTAGGGAAGATTCTTCGCCAGGGAAAGTAGTTCACCAAGAGTCAGATTCGGTAAAAGTTTCCTCATCTGATGGAGGAACTTAACACAATTGGGACCATTGTTTCCTAAGGGGAGAATAAGAATCCAGGTGGATACTAGTGGCTACTCACCTATCCCACTAGTTTAGAATGGTTCCACATCTGGATAGTTTTTCTAGAATGTTTCGGGTCCCAAACTTTCGGGGTTGTTTTGAGGCACTACAGAATATGTTTTTTGCACGACGATGTCTAACATGTAGTTAAAGGAAAATTATGTGTTAAACAAACTGTGTACTTCTCGGCTAGACCTTTCTGGTGGGATACTGAGAACACCAAATGAAGATCACATGAAAAATTTGTGCCCTCGGGAAGTTGACATATCAACTAACCACATCAGGGCCCACAAACCTTTCATTGTTTCATCTTCTAGGGTTAGGGTTTTGGATGTTTAGTGTTTTCTCATTGATGCTTTATGTTAAAACATCTTTTTTAGCCTCTTTGTAATCAACTTATTTCGAATGAGAATAGCCAACACATCTCTCTCTTTAGGGATAATCTACCACCATTCTATATAGCTTGTATGCTTTGCATTTTATAGTTTTTTTGTATTCCAAGAAGTCAATAATAGAATCCAAGTTTAGCTGTATTAATGTGTTTCTTGAAATATCTTTGTGGTTTTCCCTTTTATATATATTCCTTCATGTCGTTCTCAATATAATCTAGATCACCTCGGATCATCTTGTACAATTGAGTGCTAGCCAATCTTTTCCATTGCTTGAGTTATTCACATTGAGTTCATTTGTTGATGAATTTTTTTGTACCATGAACGAAATTGATACTAAGAATTTTGATTAAATTTCATGTTTTGATTCTTGTAACCGTTGTAGGGTGGCATAGCAGGAAGGTTAGGATCATAGAGGAGGTAAACACACTTTTGATTTATAGTATCATCTATAGTGATTTTTTTTGGCTTGAATTATAAAGTATCATAAATTTGTAAGAGGGTTAATTCATTGAGGAAAAAAAATTATAAAAATGTTATTTCCTTTTCTATTATATAAACATATGAACCACACCAAGATGCAAGAAGAGTTGAGTTTCCACTTCAAGTAAGAGGAGGAAGATCATCTTTGAGGATGCACTTGATAGTGTCAAGGGTGGCAGTGGTCAATGAGTGACCAATGAGTGTCATTTTGTATCCAACGCATCGAATGCCATTCTTCTATGTTTGGTCATGAGGTGTAATTTGTATTTCCATTTTGTAAAAAATGTACACTTTAGATGATTTTGAATACACACACACACACACACATTTCATGGCACATGTGTTGGAAGATTGGTTGTTGTCATTGATGTCAACCCTAGTCATGGGTTTTGGACCACAAGATTGATGAAGGTATTTGGACATGAAGGAAAATGCACATGCAGATACAACACCC
>JZKD02S1763249.1:413105-442520 GCA_000966675.3 Picea glauca | reverse complement strand
AATAGTTTTCATTGGCTAAATAACAAAACGTTGACCTCTTTGTCTAGCATACTAACCCTAGAAAAAGATGACGTCATCTCTAGTATAGTGACGCAACAATTCTGTTATATATGAGAATTTAAATGATATTTAATGCATTGAGTTGATTCAAGGGTTGATTATTTCCATTGGATGCTATATTGTTCAGTGTTTATTGACAAGTAATATTATATGCCATTGCCATCATCGCAAACATTGACTTCGCCAATATTTACTGCTATTTATGCTCATATACATTGAATGTTGATAGTCCTTGATTAATGAAGTAATAACCACTACTGTATGTACTAGCGTTATTGTTGTCTTGTCTCACAAACAGGTGCTTATTCTATGGTATTTCCTCATTTGAATATCTTCTTGGCAGTAATCTGTGAAGGGAAAACTAGTCTTGATCCTTTGAGCTTTCAAACCCTTTAAGCCTTTTCCTTTCAAATCCTAGATTGCCAGGGACGTCTCCCTTGGGCTTAGCCTCCCTAAATAGAAAGATCCCCCCATTGAGGTGACAGTGGGTGGGGAATCTCCTGTTACGGCAGTTTGACCCTTAACCTTTCAGCTATTTGACCTAGACTACAAACTGAGCGATAAAAATACTTAAGAAAGAAGGCTCTTGGTGCATGTGTCCTGACTTTCGCTCCCTCAACAAACTCGCCATCAAAGAAAAATTTTCCATTCCTTTCATTGATGATATCTTGGATGAATTAAGTGGTGCCAATTTATTTACTAAACTTGATCTTTGTTCTGGATACCACCAGATACATATGAAAGAAGACTACATTCCTAAGACTGCATTTCGAGCTCATGAGGGCCACTATGAGTTCTTGTTCATTCGATTTGGCTTGTGTAATGCTCCCTCCACTTCCCAAAGCATCATGAATCATGTCTTCCATCCTTTTCTCCACAATTTTGTATTATTTTTCTTTGATGATATTCTCATCTATAGTAAAACTTGGACAACACATATTTCTCATGTGGATCGAGTTCTTCATCTACCCTCTCAGCACCAACTTTTCCTCAGACAATATAAATGCGATTCTGGATCCTGGGAAGTTGAGTACTTGGGTCATATTGTTGGCAAGGCAGGTGTCAGGGTGGATCCTAAGAAGATTAAATCTATGCAGGATTTTCCTCACCCCAAGACTCTCAAAATCTTGCGTGGTTTTCTAGGTTTAACAGGTTATTATCACAAGTTTTCTAAGAACTATGGAAATATTGCGACGCCTCTCACTGCTCTCCTTAAAAATAATTATTTCACTTGGACTCCAATATTTGATCATGCATTCCAATCCTTGAAGGAAACTATGTGCACCACTTCTGTACTGGCCCTTCCTAACTTCACAAAGACCCTTTTCCTAGAATGTGATGCTTCCGGGAGAGGAATTGGAGCATTTCTTATGCAAGATGGCTGACCTTTGGCCTTACCGACAAACAAATGTTAGAGAAAAATTTGGGCCAATCAATCTATGAAAAGGAAATGTTGGCTATATGCATGCAGTGGATCTCTGACACCCTTATCTATTGGAGAAACACTTCCAAATTAAGACAAATCATCAGAGCCTCAATTATTTTCTGGAGCAATGTCCTTCATCCCTAGAGCAACAGAAATGGGTGACTAATCTATTTGGATCTGATTATGAGATCATTTACAAGAAAGGAAAAGATAATGTGGTTGTTGACTCTCTTTCAAGAAAATGTAAAGATGAAGGGTCCATTTTTTCCCTCTCCTTCATTGTACCATATTGGCTCCAAGGTGTTTGCTAAGAATGGCTGCAAGATCCCAAAATTTTTCATCTAATCCAACAATTTCAAGACAATTCTATAGTTTCCTTAGGGTACTCTTGGAACAATGATGATCTTCACTACAAAGGTCATTTGTATTTAAGTATACAGTCACAACTTAAATCCATGGTGTTTTCTGAGCTTGATTCTACACCCACAACTGGGCACTCGGGGTTTACCAAAACCTATGATAGGGTCAAACATTCTTTTTTCTGGGATGGTATGAAACAAGATGTTCACACGTTTTTGGTGGAATGTCATGTTTTTCAATGCAACAAGGAAGAAATAGTTAAATCCCTTGGCACACTACAACCACTTCCGATTCCGATCACTATTTGGAGGGATATCTCAATGGATTTCATTGTCGGCTTACCTAAATTGGGAAATAAGTTAGTCATCATGGTGGTAGTTGATCATCTTTCTAGGTATGCTCATTTATGTGCTCTTATAAACCCATTTACTGCCTCCATTATGGCTCAATGTTTCATGGATAATGTCTTCAAGCTTCATGGCATGCCTCATTCTATTGTTTCTGATCGAGATCCCACTTTCACCATCAATGTTTGGCAAGAGATGTTCAAGCTATAGGGAACCCAATTGGATCTCAACACTTCCTATCGTCCCCATACTGATAGTCAAGTTGAAGTTGTCAACAAGTGTTTGGAAACATATTTGAGGTGTTTTTAATCTGGAAGGAAAAATCAGTAGGCTCAATGGTTACGACTAGTTGAATGGTGGTACAACACTTCTTACCATACATCTACTCGCATGCCTCCTTTTTAAGCAGTATATGGACAAATGCCACCTTCAGTTCTCTCATACATGTTAGGTTTCTAGAAGGTCCAAGCGGTTGAAAAAACTCTTATAGATTGAGAGGATATTCTCCATAACCTCAAAGATAATTTGTTCATGGCTCAGAATCACATGAAGCAACAAGCAGATCAAGGTCCCTCTAAACATCAATTTTCTAAAGGAGACCAGGTGTTTCTTTGACTGCAACCTTATAAGAAGACTTCACTCAAGGTTGACCATTGTCAGAAATTTGCACCAAAATTTTAGGGTCCTTATACAGTTCTCAAGCACGTGGGACATGTGGCCTATCAATTAGCTTTTCCCAATCATTCTAAGCTCCATCCTATTTTTCATGTCTCCTTCTTAAAGAACGTGATTGGAACTAAGTGCCAAACTCAAACTAGTATTCTCGAGTTGGATGAAGAAGGATCCATTTGGTTGCAGACACAGGTAGTCTTGGACCAATGTGAGTGTCATATCTATCAATGCACCATCATGGAAGTTTTAATACAATGTAAAGATACAATTCTAGCAGATGCCACCTGGGAGCCAACTACCATTCTGCAAAAATTTACTCATCTCAAGACTTGAGGATAAGGATTTTTTGTAAGGGGGAGGGAATGTTAGGGACCTAACCTCCCTAACCCCTAACATAGGTAGAATAATATATTTTCCATGTATTAAATGCCAATATTAATAAGGCCTAGTAATAAGGAAGAATAATTCAAATGTAAGAAGAACAAATAGAAGCTTCCGCTTCTAGAAGATCTTCCTCTAGATTGTTCTTTTGGTAGATAGATTTAGTATAAATAGGGGTAGAGGGAATGATAAGTCTTTGTCTTGAGAATTATTGTAATAGAGTGCTACTCTGCTGAAGGTTTCCCCCTCGAAGAGGAAAGTGAACATTGTTTCCTATCAATAAAGGTATTATTCTGTTGTTGTGGTTTCATCTATTGTGTTGTTTCACTGTTATTCTCTGCAACATTTATGTTTTTGGCTATTATAATAGATCTGGTACCTTACACAAGACTAAAGAGGGGAAATTATAAATGTACACTCATTAAATCCATTAAATGAGGATGAATTATAAATTTACAAAATATCTTCATACACTTGGAGGCCTTTGCACTCTTCCAGGGGGGTATTTTTTTGCATTTTAATCTATCTTCATATGTGAAATACAAGGTCATCATTAGCTTATGTTTTATACTTTTGAATGCAATCCCAAGCCCATCTTTCCAACAATTATTGGGGTGGTGTTGAAAAACATTTTCGTTCTTTTTGATGGGCCTTCATGTGCATATGATTCTTTGGATAAACTAGGCATAATGAAGGAAAATAGTGCTAGAATCATTCATTAAAAATAATTAGGATTCATCTATAAATGAATTGAAAAATTACCAAAAATAACAAGCAACACACATACCTAGAAATAGAAAAAAAAAATAACAAGAAACCCACATACCTATATACTTACCTATGGCCATTCAATCAAACCATCTAGATCACTTATAATACTAATGGTATCAATTAAGTTCTTGTGCTCAGAGTAAGGCAAGAAGTGTTGTACCTTTGATGAGTTCTTCCCTGGTATTGTTTATAGTTGGAGGTTTCTACCAACAAATATGTTATTATAGTAGTATATATATTCACTTGGTCTATAATATTGAAATACATAACCACCTTTCTTCCATGTTTTTTCATCCAATTTCAGATATTCTCCTTTAATAACCATCGACCCAATCATAAATTTAATTCCTTCAGAGTCCATTACCGAGCCAATAAGGGTTTGTTTTCCATTAAAGAAATATATCAACCAATAGTCAATGCCCCATTCTTAAATTTTGGGTAAACCACTACATATATGTTCCTTGTAAAAAATAGAGTGTCAACATGTGGGTCCACTAAATCAACAAAGTGTACTACATTCATGCTAGTTAATCAAAATTAATAGAATATTCATTGAACCTAGTTGTACAAGATATGAAATGTGATCATAATATGGTAAAATAGTTGATTTGTTCTCTTCCAACTAGAATAATTTAGCAGTTATACATTGACCAATGGGGAGTGATACATGATCCCATCTATCAACATGATCTGTTGATTCAAAATCAACCCATTCGTTACTAATAAATGGACCACAAAAGCAAGAAAGTTTTCTCATGCATATTTCAACTCTAGCATTGTTTGATGTTCTAATTGAATGAAATCCATGAGTGTCTTGCATTGTTTTACATTCATTTGTATGTGATCGATCTATATCAACCATATCCCAAAACTATCTCTACACATGGCCTTTCCTTGTTGAATGGTCTTCTTTCCTTCTTGCTCCCTCTGTCATTATTGAAGAACACCATTCAATAATTGATTTTGCATTTCAAAGGAGTGAATTAGTTTTAAACTTCATTTCTTGGATTTATAACACAGTTTTGATGCACACACCTACTCCATCATCCTCCTCTTTCCTGCACCCAATTTATAAATAGTTTTAAATATCTGGCACATTGTATTTTTGTGCAGCATACACAACCATTGAAATAGTACATGGAAAATTTTGAACTATACAATGAAACCATTTGACCAAACACAATATCAATCCAACTGTATATTATTCTTCTTCAAGTGATTGTAGAACAACTAAAAGTGATTTTGTATATAAGTAAGGCATGGTACTTATCATCACTTATGTAGAAGTGATACTCCAATATAACTATTTTTTCTTCGCTACTATTTGGCCCATGCATGTATGTAATATGGACCATTAGGATAACCTCGTTTGAGTGATAATATTGGCTTTAAATCTCATTTTGTTGTTGAAGGGTTTATTTATAAAAAACATCAATCAGTGATAAGATAATACTAATGGGAAATGTATATCTGCATATTCTAAAATCCTCATCCTACCATCAAGCTAGATGGACATGTTGGACATATTGTTGGGTCTTTTTGAAGAAGTCTTTGATGAAGTCACAAACTTGTACCTAGTGGGACAACAATAAAGATATATATAATCTCAATATTAGAATGATTCCCCCCATCACATTTCAAAGTTAAATATGAAATAAAACATACTATTTAAGTACTCATTGCGAACCTACAAAATCACCAATTATATCTTTTTTCTTTCACGCCCTACCCTATTATCATATGTGACATATTTGAATCTTCGCGGGTCAACCTCCTTCCTCCCAAATTCATACCCATTTCTCACATGCATGCACTTTATCAGTAATTCCATCCCACCATACCTAGGGCATGTTCCATATAAACAATACTTTTTTATAATATGTACAACCCTCTAACCTTGTACACATGATGCTATGACTAAAGTATCTAGATGATGTTGGTGGTAATATAACTGAGCATTCATACACAAGGGTTCTATGCAATACATGAAATGTGTGTGTGTGTGTCATAATAATAACCATATTCAATGTGGTATTTGCAACATGTATCATGTATTGTGTTTATTTGAACATACCAAGGATTTAATTTCTTGAAATATATTTGGCCCAAGTTAAGTGCACTATGTTCATTCTTGAATCTCTCATATAATTATTTCTATGTCATGTCAACAGATATTTAATATGGGGTTCATGGCCCTTATAATCCCTTCTCAATTTTAGTACATATTTTTGGTTGGAATAAGGCCTATTGTTCTCATGCCAAAAAAATTGTACTAATCCCTTAATTGGTCCAATTAAATTCATGTTAGAACAAGGTAGCCTACTGGTGAAGGCCCAAAAATTTGTTTGGAAACCAATGTCAAGGATATATCATCTAATAAAATATTTTTGTTACGAGGAAAATATCTCTATCGCTAGGGGTAAACCACAACAGACGGAAATGACTGCAGAAATCAACTTTATTCTCAAGTATGCTATATAAACAAATATGATAGCAAGACAAGATAAAAAGCCTACCTTGTCCGAATGTTCGATGAAGTCCATCGTTGAGCACTTGACCCAAAGAAATACACCTACAACTAGTCCTCAACAACCAAGCAACACAAGCATATGGTGATAATATATAATTTTAGCACATTCAATAGCATAATCCATCAACATTCATAACAAATATGCCCATGGACTAATAATTCAAATATTTGCAAGATATCAATTGGACAAGAAAATAGTATTTATATTAAGATATAATGAGAAGAAGTGAATAAGTTACAGACTTCCATGTCAGCACGGTTCGGAACCGAGAAACTAAGTCCCTTCCAGCTGGGCCTCCACCATTTCAATCCTCCACCAAAGGCAAGCTCATATAAGAGAGACAATGGATTTTTCACTCAATAAGGGAAGAGATTGGGGGTTGAACACTGTGTTCAGACTTAAAGGATAAAGGGATGCAAACTCAATGTGAAGTGAATAATTCCTCTAGAGTAACTTTTCTCTCAAACTTGAATTCTTTCTCCTCTTTTCCATAGCTTGTAATTGGCCCATTTATAGCCTTAAAGTTGAATTGAAGGGCCGAGTCAGAACGTTTCTAGTATATGGAAGGCCAAGGATCATTGATCTCCTATCAGGACATGGAAACATGACACTATTTTTCAATTTTGGGCACATTTCCTGATGTGCGTGCGTTGTAGTGGTGCAACCTGTGTATATGCATGTTGTATAGTAGGCAAGGTGAGGATATGTGGAAAAATCGTATTTTTATCTATGGGATTTTAAAAAAGGGATGACAAGTCTGCATAGGGAAATGGAAAAAGGCCTTCTGTGCAATATTGCATGGGGTGAGGCAAATATTTCTATAATAGATGCCCCCTAATGTGTGAGGTCATAGGATTATTTGCGATGGATGAAATAAATTATAAAAAACCTAGAAGTGGAGTAATGGGGACCCAGCTGGAAGAACTAGTTGCTCATTACAATCTGTACTGACTTTGCATACATGGCTGCCAATTTCAATTACACTGCAGATCCATGTGAAATATACCAAAAACCTCTCTGTGGCCATGAATAGGAAAATACAAATGTGGTTACATGCCAAAGGATGTCATAGTCATGAACAAGACCGAGTAAAGCCAGTTTCAAAACCAATTTGAATATATTTGTATATAATGGAGTACAATCTGATTTCCCATGATCACTCAAGTCACATAGGTATTGGTCCAATGAAAAGGTAGCAACAACTCAGGAAATCTGTGACTACCTACTAATGTCTTCAAGTCTTCTACACAATTCACCAAAGGTGCAAGTCTACATCATGTGAATAAAGGAGTTGACGTCGAACACAATGAGACTTCGTTTGATTACTAATCAATGAAGTATACCATTAAAAAACGCGAGACAACCTACCGATGATGAAAGTAGGTATCAAGGCACCAAGTACATTCTTACAAGTGTGAATAAAGGAGTCGGGGTTGAACACTTGAAGAATCCATCGATCATGAGACATTGATGTATTCCCAGCTATCGATGGTGAGAGAACCTACCACTAATGACTACAAGCCTCTAGGTACTCATAAGACTCTAGGTCTCATTTCCAGAATAGATGAGCTAAAGTTGATGGAAGGAGACTAGCTGAGATGAGAGAATTAAGGAATCTCTCATCATTCAACATGAGGTACAAAGTAGGAGCTTGATGATTTGGAGGAAATCATATGAAGAACATGTTCACGAACCAATGACCTTGTGCATATTTCACATGTGCCAAGTGCAAGCGGTACACAAAAAAGACCCTCTGAATAGTGCCCAATGCGGAAAACTGCTGACAAAGGTGAGGAAACCACCAATAAGGCTAATGGCATCTAAGACACTGCACGAATCCCAATGTGTGAATAGATGTCTTGCTGTCAAACACAAGGGAAACCACCTATTCAACGACCAATGATGAAATGTTGATTGTTGGGTTCAAGGTTACCTATCAATGAGGAAAGTAGGACCAAGGTGCATAATAGGACTACAACATCATGTGATTTTGAGACAAACTGAAGGTATGGCCGACGTGAAAAGTCAAGAGTTTTGAGGAATGGCCAACACAGGTTGATAAAGATCCTTTGAACAATATCATGAGACATATGGAAGACTCTGGCAGCATAGAATCAATGATGAAACCACGAGATGCATGAGGCATCAAACAAACTATCCATAGGGACTGGAAGAGTAACCAGTCTGGGGAGAAAACTCTTTGTAACGAGCTCAGCTTCATAAGGCCATGCTAAACCCAAAATTATGATGACAAGTGAACTCAATAACTTTTTTCTCTGTTCAAAGGTGACATGACTGCTGCCAATATAAGATAATACTCCCTTCCCACCCGTATTTTTTGTTTTTTCATAGTCAAATGAATGCTATGATACAGAGGAAGAAATGAGTGTCGGAAGTAAGAAAAACTAGTTTTGTCAGTAGAACATACCTATGCTCAATGCAAGGAGGTGCATGCGGGAGATGGACACTTGGGGGAATTTTCCCTCATGGGTATAGGGTGTCAAGTTGCAAAGGATATAAACAAGGCTCTGCTTGGTTGAGGATACAAAACTCCCAAGGAAAATAGTTTATAATGTAAAGAGAGAATCGGTTATAGGCTCAATACTGCAAGCAAGGGCATGAGATGCAATCACAACTTAATGCCAAAAAATGTCCTTTTTCATAATCTCATTCTACTTGGTTTGAAAAAGGGATAAATTGTACCAAATAGACATCCTTTCAAATCCAATTTATGAGTGTGAAAGAGACAAGTTTACTCGACAATCTTTTCTCTTTTTGAAAATGAGTCGAAAAAGAGCTTAAATCAAACTCAGTTGGGAGTTATGTAGGTATAGGTCAACATTTTTATGAATGAGAAATGAGGCTCAACATAATGTCATGTATTAGCTATAAGGGACTCCCGGTCCTACAGAAAAAATCTCTGCATGGGCACCAAATGGAGCACAGGGTCTAACTAGGGTACCCATGTTTGGTAAGTCTCTACCATTTGATAATGACATGTCTTATAGCAGATGGAGGGTTCTGTGTCGCTAACAAATGGGTTCATACCTAAGGCATATAAGTGAAAGTTATAGAACAATGAAAGTGTGAATGATGGAATTGATACCTATCCTATATGTTGGGTAGCGAAAATACCTGTTTGTAGTTAAGAATGGTCAATATAACGCTAAAAATCACATGAATCCCTAGAAAAAACTACAAAAATCAACTCAATCCACTACTTTATTAGTCCATTAGGAGAAAATATGATTCGAAACTATATAAAGTGGGTAAAAACTGGTATAAATAGTAACAAAAAGAAAATTTTATTATGTCATTTGACTTTTTTACCCAAATAGTGAATTTTGGACCAAATTACCTTTGATCTTCAACTGGTGATTGCAGGAGCATCGAGTGATGGAATCCGAGACCGTCTGGACCAAGTAATTTTTCTTCCCCTCCTCTTCCTTTCTAGTGGATTACAATTTTTATTTAGGTTTTGAAATTTGAGTTATTTAAGGTGAAAATTAGGTATTTAGGTGTACGCGGGCTACCACTCATCGGGTCGTGTATACGTGAGTTTATACACGAATATGTAAAATAAAACTTGCATGTACTTATCCCTATATGTGACTATGAATGCTGCAGCCCGTGTACAAGTCTGTAAACACGGGTTTTGATGGTTTCTAACTCAAAAATTGATGTTTCTCTTGTAGGATGGTGCTAGAATGGAGGGAAATGGAACATGAGGAGGTAAATGCTTCTGTGGAAGGAGATCTGGGACCCAAATGGCTTTGAAAATTTGCGAGTTGTACAAGTTTTGGGAACTCAAAGGGATGAGGGCCCAAGTGAGGTTGCTATAGTTTCTCATGGATGACTGGGATCTAGACATTGAGAGCTTCATCCTTGATGGGAAACCATTAAGGATTGAAGCCGAGGATATATACTTTTTGACTGGCTTGTCGCATCAGGGTTAGGTGGTGAACCTCAAAGCCCGAGGAGCTGGGAGAGGTATGAAAATAGAATAGTATATAGATACTCACTATATGGTAGGGACCGAGAAGGTCGAGATTCAACTCCCCATCCGAGTGATCAACAATCTAAGCCTCAAGATTTTTTTCCTCGTCTTGACCCAGATCATAGGGTCAAATTCATTGCACCATGCATCGAGGCTGCTCATGTTCTATTCTGTAGAGTGTTTGAGACACATGGCGTACGATTGGTGCATCTCGCTACTGGATAATATGAAGAGCCAGTTGATATAATTCAAACAGGGTGACAAGAGGAACTTCGGGTTTTCATCCATCTTGTGTAGATTTTTCTTTGAGCGGGTTCTAGGTTTGGGACCTAGAGTTGACATCATTCATCGAGGACCTCGTGATCTAGCCATAGCACTATGGACCGAGGTAATCAGATGCCATATGGGAGGTAGGGTGCCCGCACCCTACAACGCAAATTTCTTTTACTGGTGGAGATGACAGGTCATTGCTCTGGATGACTAACCCTATGCATGGATTGACTTTAGAGAGGACCCTGACATGCCATTTCCACCAGGGATCACCTACGGGGACATAAGTATGTCAAAGTTTTTTAAATATTTCATTTTTAAATAAGTAAGGTCTGCAATGGCTGAACGGTCTTCCAAGACATCATCAGAGGCATCGGGGAGATGGGGCGGTGGGAGGAGAAGCAGAGAGAATCCTTCAAAACATGTAGGGAAACCTATCTAGTTTGACACATAGGAATCCAATGGTTCATTTAGAGGATTTGTCAGAGGGCATGCAACGACAGGTGGTTTTTGTGCCCATAGCTTGGGTGTGACTCTTTCGACGTCTCGCAAACGTCGCAGTTTGTTATCATGACACACATCTGGTGCCACAGGTGTAGATGTCATGGATTTTGTATTTATCGACTGTATATATGTATTGAGGGTGTTGACCCCAATTTTGTACTATAAACATCATATTTTTTGAAATATATATAAAACAAGGTTCTTCGGATTTATTTATATTACAATGTGTACATTGATAAGATTTCTTTCTTTGATTTAGTTGTGTGACAAATTCCAATCTAAAACGAAATTAGCATAAGCATGAGATACATAATTAGAATTCCTAGGTATGTGATGATAAGTAATAAAATCAAAATGTCACTCTAAAAGGTGTACCAGTAGGAATCGTCGGAGTAATGTAGGATCGTGCACACGGTAACTACTATTCAACTGACATACTACTAACTGGGTATCTAGGAAAACCTCCAAAGAGAGAATACCATGTGAAATGGCATCGCGAAAAAGTTCTATAAAGGTGCTATGTTTGACCACATTATTTGTGGATGGCCCTAGGCATACACCACCTGAAGACACCAGTACACCCTCGGGTGAGTAAACCACCCAAGTTGGGGAAGCCAAGTTCTGTGTATGACGACTGGCTCTGTCTATGAATCCTAAGTAGAACGAAGACTCTGTTGACATCTGCCAATCAAGGGAAAATGCGATAAGCAAACTCAAGACAAAAAATAAAGGGAAAATATATTTACACTAAATTACATTAGTATACAAAGAGTTACACCCAATCTTGGGGCTCAAGTGTAATATATTTTCAAGTAGAGTCGATTCCTAGGCTCGGGCAACATGTTCCCTTCAGAATCTTCTAACTCATAGGCTCCTTTTTCTAAGACACGTCGCATGATATAGGGACCGTGCCACATGGGTTTGAGCTTGCATGTCCCCAGTGGTTCTTTGGTTTGATTATATAAAAGGACCAAGTCACCCTCAATGTATAATTGAGGACAAACATAATTATCTTATTGGACCTTGACACGTCTTTTATTGACCTCGATAGCCGTAGAGTCGTGTCGACGCCGCTCGTTGAGACTCTCTAGGTGTATGAGGCATCGCTCGAGATCGAAAGTGTCAGGGAGGAGTGCGAATACCAGTCTAAGAGAAGGGATTTCACATTCAATAGGTGAAATCGACTCCACACAGTGTACTAACTAGAAAGGAGAAAATCCAATGGTAGTCTTGACCGAGGTTCGGTATGCCCAGAGTGTGGGATATAGCATAATATGTCAGTATCTGTCTGACAGTTTTCTGCAAAATGGTCTTGAGAGACTTGTTGACAGCCTCTACCTATCCATTTTCCTAGCGGTATTAAGGGGAAGAATGAACATTCTTAAACCCCAACTTGGATGCTATCTCTTCCATCATTTCATTCTGAAATTGACTACCATGATCAGTGACAATCTCACTCGGGATATCAAACCTGGAAATAATTTGATTGAATACGAAGAAGGCGATAGTATTCCCATCGGATTTAACTGTAGGAATGGCCTTGTCCCACTTATTAAAGTATTCTATGGCCACGATAATGTGTTCATTCCCCCCAGCTGAAGTTGGGTTACAATCCACAAAGTCCACCCCCCACTTGGTGAAGGGACCGACGATAATGACTGGATGGAAAGGGGATGGATGCGAGCACATTTTCCAAGTGAACACATAGCAAGGGTGACACTTATTAACTACTTCAACACAATATTTAAAGATAGATTGCCAGAAATAATTGGCTCACAAAATTTTATGGGTTGTCGCAAGCTTGGATAGATGACCACCACAAGCCCCACTGTGGAAATCATTTAGAACTGAATCGGATTCTTCAAGAGTTAAACAATGACACAGGATATTGTCTATTCCTCGATGATACAACGTGTCACTGATGATAATGTAATTCTTAGCTTGGTATCATACACACCGTTGGTCATCGCGTGAGAGATGCTGAGGAAACTTCAAAGTTTGAATATATAGAACAATGTATCCATACCAGGGGTCGGACGACGAGACAAGGAAAATGTGTTCATCTGAAAATGAATCAACATGAATCACATCCTCATCTAATCATGGGAAATCAGATATTAACTCTGCAAAGACTAGTGATTTCTTGGATTTCACAGAAGCAAAATCGAGATCGAATTCTTGTAAAATGAAAATCCATTTATTGTATTTTCCCCCTATGATACAACTGGTAAGGACATATTCAAATGGATTGACATAGGAAACCACAATAGTCTTTCAAAGTAATATATAATGGCGTAAATGTTGGACTGCATGAACAACAGCTAAAGCTATCTTTTCAACGTGAGAATATTTGAGCTCAGGACCGACTAAGTTTCGACTAAGATAGTATATGACGTGCTCGCGGAGCTCATCATCCTCATGAACCAAAACCATACCAATCGTCTCTTTGGACACGATGACATAAAGAAAGTAATCCCTACTGTAGTCAGGAGACTTCAGCAAAGGCATCGATACCAAGGCTTTATTCAAAGCATTGAAGGATTCTTGGGCTCGCTCATCCTAGATAAAAGGGGTGTCCTTCTTCAAAAGATGCATGAAACCCTTAGTAATATTGGCATAGTTTACTATAAACTGACGTAAAAATTTGGCTTTCCCTTGTAAACCTTGAAGTTTTCGAAGAGTGTGTGGGGGAGGAAATCAAAGTATTTCCTCAACCTTTAACTAATATATCATTATCCCGATCTTAGAGACTAAAAATCCTAGAAGACGTCCAAAGTTAATGTAAAATATACATTTATGAGGGTTTAAACGAATTCTATAATGACGACATATTTCAAAAACTAGATGAAGGTGCTTAGGGTGATCCAGTCTCTTACAAGAGTGAGCAGAGAGATCGTCAAGATATGCTTCGACTATATGCTTAAGATCATGGAATGTGAAGGTCATAGCATGTTGGAAGGTTGCTCTGACATTTTTAAGGTTGAAAGGCATATTTCGGCATGTGAAAGTACCCCAAGGACAAATAAATGTCGTATTATGTTGATCCCCAGGTTTAATTTGAATTTGGTTATAACCTAAAAATCCATCCATGAAAGAATAAACTTTGCTTCCCACACACTCATTAAGAATCTGATCGATGAAAGGTGTTAGGAAGTTGTGTTTAGGACAGGATTTGTTCAAGTCACAAAATTCCATGCATACACACATGGTTCCTTGCTTCTTATTCACAGGAACAAGATTGGATACCCACTCAATCAAGGGAACCGGGTAGATAAAGCCAACATTAAGCATTTTCTCTAACTCTGCCTTAATAGTAAGGGCCTTCCGGGGATTGACAACTCTAAGACATTGTCGAACAAGCTTACCATATGGATAAGTTATAATCTCATGATTGTTGGCCCTTGACAAAGTTTTGGGAGATTCTTGGTCATGTTGACCTATTTTGGGACTTTGACAGCCTGTCGAAGACGGAGTGCAAGGCGAAGCAGAGATCGCGAGATCTCAACCCCTTTTTGGGATTTGGGATTATGTAAGGGGAATGGGATGTAGGCCCATGGGTTTACCCATGTTTAGGCCTATTTTGTAATGTATAAATAAGTAGCTAGGTTAAGTAAGTTGGAAGCTACTAGTTCGATCTATGTGATCAGAAGTGCTAAGTGCAAGTGTGGATTGAAATAGGCTTTGGGAATACTATGTGAGGCTTGCATATTTGAGTGCAAGTCATTTGTAGTGCTTTGCGTACAGACTGTGAAAGGCTTTGTGCTAGACCTAGCTTGAGGAAGGAGGATCTGGCAAGGTGCCCGCATATCTCCTGTCCTATGAGGAGTAGGGATTTTGTGGCTATGTGCATGTAGATGACTGATTGAAGCTAATAAAGAAGAAGAGTTGGTGGACATATCCCCATAGTAGGGGTGAACCATAGAAATACTGTGTTATTCTACTATGTGTAATGTTCTGATGTGTTTATGTGTTATTTGCTAAGTGCTTCGATATGATTAGATAGATTTGTTTATGCTTTGTGCTTATGGTGAATCTGGATGTTAGATCTGACATAGATGAATGTTATTAGTGCTTGAATCTACTAGATATGATCCATTTATATATGCTAAGTGCTTAAATACATTAGATCAGGGTGAATGTTGCGATGCTCTGTTTTCTCTACAGAGTAGATATTGGTTAAATAATGATGAACTAACGGGGCTACGTGCTTTATTAAGTATTATAATCACAGATATGTGTCCCAGCTAAGGTTGCAGACACCTGAGTCCTGCAACCACCCCTGCATCTACCTCGATTGAGAATTCATCTTCTTCGCAGGTGTTGCCAAAAGGGTCGATAGTTAGGTTTTTGTTGGTGTGTTGTTGTAGCGTTGAACCCTGGGTTTTCCTCTGTGCCAAAAAATGGTTCTGTTGCGGGGACCAGAAATTGTGATTGCTGAGAACTGAGAAAGAAGAAGCTTTGTGCAAAGATTCGTCCTGAAATTGTGAAAGCTCTGTGTGTAGACCTGTCGCTCTAGTGTGCAATACTCTACTTAGTTTGACAAGATCTATGCTAAAGAAAAGAAGTCTGATCTGAAGAAAAGAGGGAAGATCTGAAATCTTTGTGCTCTGAGAAAGGTAAAAGTGAGAACTTTTGATTAAAAGAGGTAAGATCTGAAAACTCTGTGCTCTGATAAAGGTAAGAATAGCGAAAAGTTATAGATATGAGAAGTAAGATAAGTGAAAATTTTTGTTTCAATAGTATGCATCTATGTATGTTTGATAGATTCTATCCTAGCTTGAAAACTAGGGTATTAATAGATGAAAGAAGATTTGATATGAGTAGATTTGATAAGAATAGTGAAAAATATGTTATACCTATGCATAGAAAAAATGTTTGGACTAACGAGTGGATGCAGGATCCTAGAAAGAATTGTTTGCAGGTTAGCTACCAAGATCCTAGTGCGTAGTACAGGAAAGGATGCGAATCATTTAAAATAAAGAGAGGATTAGCCCTCTATTACAGCTGCATAAAACCAAGACATCTTGCTAAGGAATGCCCTGGAAGAAGACCTAGTTTTCTTGATTGTAAAGCTATGGACCATGAAGTATTGGATTTCCCTAGAATGATTGCTAAGGTTGAAAGAATGGATTGAATCAAGAAAACCCTAAGGCAGATCCAGAAATGGAAGAACCCCAGAAAGAATCAAATAGAGTATTTCTACAGATAAAAGAAACCCTGAATGACCAGCGACATGTCAGATTATCAGATATCTTCAAAGGAAAAGAACACATTGAAGAAAGAATAGGAGACTTCGACATTGATTGTGTTCTATATGAGTAAACACAGGTGAATATCATGACAGAAAGAACTTGGGAACTTTTAGGGAAGCCTTATATGAATCCCTCATTGGGAGGAATAGGGTTATTTAGAGGAAAGTTGATAAACCTATGTGGAAATCTCACCCAAACCCCTATGAATGCTAATGGAGCTTCGACAGAAGAAGATTTTGAGATTATTAGATTTATTGAGGAAAGTGTCCCATTTACTATATTGCTTAGAAAACCTTGGATTGAAAGAGATCAGGCCAGAAGGAAGGAAGAAGATGAATTTTTAGAGTAGAAGAAGCAAGAGTTAAAATAATTCATGACTAGAAGGATCTCACACTTGATTGAAGAATAGAAGAATAGATCGAATCCATTTAGAACCAGATACCCATATGTCAAAGTTGCAAGAACACTAGAAGACCCATAGAAGATTAAAGTACCTATTCGAGATAAAGAAGAAGGATCAGCCTTGAATCTTAGGAAAGAATCTCAACAACGCGAAGTAACTATGCCAAAAGAAGATAAAAATCAAAATGGAAAAAAGCATACCGAGACGAAGCTCACTGGGAAGAAGGCTATAAAGCTAAGTAATAAGAGAGCTAAGATAAAAAGTTGTAGAAATATACAGAAGAAACCTCACAAAATGAAAATTTGCAGAATTGGGGCTTCGCCGGGATATCAAAACAACGACACATGGCACTTCGCCATGGTGAAGCAATATAGCCATTGGAGATATTGTAACCATTCGACCGACCCTCCAAACAGGTAGAAGTGAAATTATGGTTCGCCATCAGACTGTTGGACCACGCCATAACGGACAGAACTGAGTTAATGAAGGCTTCATACCCATTACAATCAACCCGTTGTCGAGTTACCTATTTATCCCGTCGCGCCATGCACCGAGAAAACTATTGCTAAACATGGATTTGAGCTCACAAACTTGTTGATTTTATATAGTGACTATTTTTCTATTGCCTTCTATCTCATTGTCGTGTCTAAGTTACCCTCTAAACCCAAGATTTGCAACCTCGAGTGTGTATGTTAGACGAGTTGAGCACTGCAGAGAGAGTTGTTGAAGAAGTTTTGATCAACCTGATGACTGAAAGAGTCATGTCGATGTCTACAGGTGTACAAGATTCATCGACGATAATAGTGCAGGCTTCTCTGTCGATTGCTCGTAGATCTGGACCATCCCGACCATCCGATGAAAAGAGAACCAAGCACAGGGATGACTTAGCGAATGCCAAATTGATCCCGACTATATTACCCACCTACATACCACCTCTTAGTGGTGCAGTTAATCGAGACAATGTACCTAGAGATTTTGAGTACGCCTTGGTCACTGCGTACCTCTCGAAAGGGATCCACGCAGTTCGAGCAGACCAAGATAAGATTGCAACGTTGAAGTTTAGCGACTTCAACCTCGAAGATCGCAAAGTATATAACATGCTCACCCCACATAAGTACCTAACCAAAACTAAAGGGAATAATTCAAAGATAATTCCCCAGTTGTGGATTATGAACCTTGCACAGTCCACCTTGCTTAACATCATGAAGATTCCCCACTTCGGAAGACACTAGGAGGTGAATGCATGTTTCAAGATTCTATTGTCTTGTTACCATGGCGGATATTTGTGGCTAAACCATTGTATAATAGTTGATCTGACACTGATCCATAGGATCATAGGTCTGAGTATGAAAGGACCTGACCCATAGGACTTTTATCCTGGAAAAGCCGTTGATCGCGCTCTAGATCAGAAGATCAAGGACACTTACGATGATGTTAAGAAAGGAATGAAAGGATATAAAGTAGCTTCTATTTAGAGTGGCACAGTATGCCTTTCTTGTTATATTATTTCAATGAAGTTAGTAAGAAAGAATCAGCCTACCTAAGTCACTGGTTTTGTAGTCGACCTTGCAGGGAAGTGCGCGGAAGGTCTCCAAATGAATTGGGTGAAGTACCTAGTGAACCAGTTGGAACTCGACTGTAGAGAAGCATAGGATCAAGGATATGAATTTCATTTCAGCTGGCTCTTGATCCTAATAGATTTTATCACCTGGGAGATGCCAGAAGGTGTGAACTTCCCCAACATTGAGCCTTTTGAACTGATGGCCACGAAGTTCAGTACACTATGGTATTCAAACGATATGAATAAACAGTGGAATTCAAATGATTTTTTTCATACCTACTACAACCAGCTGAAGAAAACCATCCAGTCTGAGCCTCACATGACTCCGAACACTCTACACCATTTCTGGCCTATGATGAAGTTCAGCGCAAATCAACATTTTATTTACATCACAGCACGTGCCGACGAACACAAGAAACAACTTCAATCCTACTATATGCTGACAGAGGAGGACTTGGAGGAGATCACTAAGGAATGGTTAGAGGATATCCTTACTCTAGAAAACCCTACAGATATATCCAACATCGAAAACCCAGAAACTGTGCAGGATACACCTGGACCTAGCAGAACAAAGAAGACCGAGGAGGTCCAAGAGATAGACAGTGCATCCGTGAAGACTATTTCCATATCACCAAAGCAAGGAGGTGATGGAGAAGAGTTGAATGACAAATAATTTTAACATAAGCAAGGAGACGAGGTTGATCCCCTAAAGAAGAGGAAAGGTTCACCTTCGAGAACCTCCTCCCGGAAGAAATCAAAAACCTCCATGACCAAGATGCAGACCGTCCTCACCTTCGATGACTTTGAATTCCTCATAGCATCCCTGCAAGATGCCTCGTTGGAAATAATAGAGAAGCAAGAATAAAAGAAAGAGGATATGTATGATCGAATTGAGACTGAACTCCAAGGGGTATAGTAGGCCCTACAGTCCAGCCTCACAGTCTCCAATGCACTAGGAGAACCATAATTGGGAGATGAGCTAGCTCAACTCCACTGCCTAGCCGATACAGTCAAAGATCACCTTCGACGAGCAAAGGAAGAAATAGAGAAATACACCCAGGATTTGGCACATGTACAGGGAGTACTCGTAGAGCATCACAGTGCTGCAGAATAGGAAAATCTTTCTCTCCAAGTGAAGTTTTATGAAGAAAACACACAACTACAACAAGAAAAGGAACAGTTGCTCATAGAGAAACTCGAAGTAAAGGAAATGGTCAACAGATCACTTCGCACTGTGATAGTCGTAGAAGCAAAGGCCAAAGATCGAGTTCCACAATAAGTATCACAACTTGAATAAGTGATCCAACAGCTACAACAATGCGTCGCAGACCTAGTGCTATGCTATGTACCCGAGGCCCCACAAGATGTAAGGGACCAAAGAAAATAAACTGCCAGTATCGCAGTTGAAAGGATAAAGGCTCTTACCCTGGAATATAAGCAACTCACTGATTGTAGTGCCATAACACATGAGTGCCTCACTAAGAGTCCAAAATTAAGAGCACTAGAGTCACAGCTCCAAGAGGCAAAGTATCAAGCCGAAAAGATACAGGCACAACTAAAGCCCCTGTTAGTTGTGGAATGAATGAATCACTCCCAAGAGCAATGCACCGCCCAATAAAAGATACACATTATCTAGAGAATATTTATGGAAGTAACTCAGAGGATCCAACATGTACAAGACAAGGCCTATCAATTGTTTACAGAGGTAGAAGGCCAAGGCGCAGAGCTAGAGAAGGTTGTTAAAGTAGCTGAATAGTGCATGGAAGGAGCAGTGAACGATGCAGTCATCCAAGATTTTGTTGAATAGGAAGTTGTAGCACAGTAGAAAGTTGAAGTAGCTTGAGTCAATATCAAGGAGTTCGAAGCAGAACTAGTTAGACCAGAGTGACTCGGGACGAGTCATAGGTGAGTGTTGGGGGTTTTTTGGCCCTTGACCAAGTTTTGGGAGATTCTTGGTCATTTTGACCTATTTTGGGACTTCGACAGCCTATCAAAGAAGGAGCGCAAGACGAAGAAGAGATTGCAGGATCTCGTCCACTTTTTGGGTCCTTTTTGGGATTTGGGATTATGTAAGGGGAATGGGATGTTGGCCCATGGGTTTACCCATGTTTAGGCATATTTTATAATGTATAAATAAGTAGCTAGATGAAATAAGTTGGAAGCTACTAGTTTGATCTATGTGATCGGAAGTGCTAAGTGCAAGTGTGGATTGAAAAAGGCTTTGTGCATATTGTGTGAGGCTTGCAGAGTTGAGTGCAAGTCATCTGTAGTGCTTTGTGTACATACTGTGAAAGGCTTTGTGCTAGACCTAGCTCAGGGAAGGAGGATCTGGCGAGGTGCACGTAAATCTCCTATCCTATGTAGAGTAGGTTTTTTGTGGCTCTGTGCATGTAGATGACTGATTGAAGCTAATAAAGAAGAAGAGTTGGTGGACATATCCCTAGGGTAGGGGTGAACCACGTAAATACTGTGTTATTCTGCTTTGTGCAATGTTCTGATGTGTTTATGTGTTATTTGCTAAGTGCTTTGAGATGATTAGATAGATCTATTTATTCTTTGTGCTTATGATGAATCTGGATGTTAGATCTGACATAGGCGAATGTGCTTAGTGATTGAATATGCTAGATCTAATCCATTTATATATGCTAAGTGCTTAAATACATTAGATCAGGGTGAATGTTGTGATTCTCTGTTTTCTTTGCGGAGTAGATATTGGTTAAACAATGATGAACTAACAGTGCTAAGTGCTCTATTAAGTATTATAATCATAGATCTGTGTCCCAGCTAAGGTTGCAGACACCTGAGTCCTGCAACCACCCCTGCCTCTACCTCAGGTGAGACTTCATCTACTTTGCAGGTGTTGCCGAAAGGGCCGGTAGTTAGGGGTTTGTTGGTGCGATATTATAGCGTTGATCCCTGGGTCTTCCCCTATGCCAATAATGATCGAAAATTAAAGAGTCAATTTATGGAATCTCTTCATATGACCAAGCAAATACATCTCAGAATTCTTTGAGTATCTCAGTGTAGATATGGATTTCTTCTGGTGAACAATCTGCACCGATGTGTACATTTTCAATATTTCTAGGGGTATGAGAGATATCGATCATGAAGGTAGGAGAGATACTCTCCATATTTCCTTCAGAATAAATGCCATTCATATCAAGTGGAACTACAACGTGACCGACTATCTTTCTCAAAGTATATCTAAAGTCATCTTTTTCGATTCTAGCAAGATCTAGGAGAAAATAAGAGAGATGATGCATATCGTCCCAAGGTTTGTCAGAACCATTCATGGCTTCGATGATAGATTCATCTGATGGTAAAGTATCATTGATGAAGTCATGTGAGAAAGATGACGAAGTGGCCCACATGGG
Source organism: Picea glauca (assembly GCA_000966675.3). Lineage (NCBI taxonomy): Eukaryota > Viridiplantae > Streptophyta > Pinopsida > Pinales > Pinaceae > Picea > Picea glauca. The sequence goes on along the minus strand of JZKD02S1763249.1, from coordinate 420,611 downwards.
CTTAAGAACAAGATCCTCCTCGTCTGTTGGCAAGGTAATAGGATCGGGATCGACGAAAGAGTCAAGAAAAAATTGATATGCTATCTCTGTTGCTGATAGTGGCATGGCCATTCCATCGTTAAAATAGGAAGTGCGGAAAGGAATGGACCTCTCTGAAAAAACAGGCCTACTCGACATGGCGTAAACATGGTGAATCGATGCCATGAAGTTGAAGGTACCCATAAGGGATTAATACATTCCAAAACTGATATTCTCAGTTGTTGGCTGAGAATTGTTGACCACAGGGATCGACGATCCAACATATACACTGGGGATAGCATATGCAAAGGATAATTGGTCGACCGTCATGATATTCCCATCATGAGGGAAACAAAGAGTGCGTAAGATGAACAATATGATGATTGTAATAGCATAAGTCCAATTCCATCCTAGTAACAAGTTATAACGAGGGGAACATCAACTACCTCAAAATCCACCTCTATCATCTTCCCACCTAATAGGACTAGAAAGGTAGGAAGAATACCATGAGGGTAGAAAGAACGACCGTCAAAAGAAGTCAACATGGTTGGAGATTGAGAGAGAGTGAGAGAGCCGAGAGATTTCCAATAGATAAGGGAAATCACACATGTTGCAGCACCTTCATCAAAAACCACATGTTTGATGGTATACTTTGAGTAACCCACATGGATTTGGAATGCCACATGGTAAGGAAAGTGAGGCTTCACATCTGTGACATCAAACTTGATAAATTTTGATCCACTATGGTCTAGAGCTCCTAGCATAGATAGAAAGGCATTCCTATATGAAGGACATGTCTAGAGTACCTCTAGGGCCGACATCGCACAAGAGGTTTCACCCAGTTCCTCAACAATAGAGTAATTTTGAGTGGCTCTAGAATTTGGATTGTGGCTAGAGAACTTGACTACTTTTATAATACAAGGCAGTGGCTCTATTTTTTTGATCCACAAAGGCATCTCCAGAGGAGGAGGAGATTCTAGACCAGGTACATTTTGTGAAGAACTGTAATCGCAAGACCGGGTGGCCACATTAACTTGAGAATTGATGATATTGATGCACAAACGATCACTATCTTCTGTCGGTGGGTTTTGAATTCCACCGGTCACATTTCCATCATTTGAGGAGATCGAGGCCATGTGTTGGTAATGTGGAAAAGGATTCGTCAGCATGGCGAGCAGTATAGATAAGAGCCTCGTAGATTTTGCAAGTTTGGGGCATAAATGAGTAAGATGATCATATGTACAAAGTTTACAGGGAAATTTCACCTTATGCCTTTATTTATTTCCCTCACCAACATTATTATTCATCCTCTCATTATTACCATTGTCCTTGGGTTTATTATTATTCTTCCCACCCTGACGATTATTATTATGTCCTTTCTTCTTATTCCCGCCTGTTTTTTGGTTACCATTTGGGTCAGTCGATGATTGCACATAATGTACATACACCAACTAAGTGGGATTGGAATACAAAGATGAAGTTGGTGCTCCTGCAGACTGTTTTAGAGACAACTCTTTCAAATGGCTTGTCACCGAGTCTGTGGATTTCACATTGGCAAATCCTACAATGCCATCGACATGAGGTTCGGGCTTTTTTATAAGGTCATAGTTTGACCTCAGTGCATCCAGAAGAATATCATATAATAACCCAGACTGAGCATATATAAGATCTAACTATTGGGATTTGAATATTGCTTCTTCCTCAGATGTAAACTTGGATGTAGCAACATCCTTAGAAATAGGAGGCTGCAAGGACTTAAGGAACCATTCTAATAGGAAATCCCAAGGTATGCAGATCTTGATCAACCTCTTCCATCTATGCCACTACTGGATGTGATCTAAGATATGAGTGGCTTTATCCTTGTGTAAGGTTGACATAATTTCTAGGCCAACATTGTAACGAATCGACAATTGGATGTGGTTAAGGAAAACTAGCACCATCTGACTAAATTTCCCATATGCCCCCCTAGGTAGCTCGATATACCATTTCAGGGCAACCCCTATGAGGGTGCATTGAAATAATCTTAACTGAATGGAATCATCATTAAGGTAATTTGAAGAGCACCATATGTGAAAGGTGGTAATGTGATCACCAGGATCCTCACCATTCTTGCCTTCGAATTTCAAAATATCTTAAGGAAGCTTGGTGGGAACGGGGGGCCATGTAAGATCATGACACACAAGATCATTCATCAAATTAGAGAAGTCTGACAGGTTGAGCATGGCCGAAAAATGGAGATGGGGTTAAGACATCTGGCCCCAAGATCCCTGGAAAGATTGTGTTTGGGGAATCATAGCCCATCTAGGGTTCTAGTAAGCACCATGGCCCTGTCTGGGATTGTAAGACCCTCCTCCAAGATGATTCATAAGAGGTTTGTTGGGCACCATTCTAGTAGGAATGTTCTGATGAGGGTTATAAAAACTTCCCCTAGACAGAGTGGATCTGGGTTGGGGGTTTCCCAAGGTGTAAAATGGACCTCCTCTGAGTGTGAATATGGAGGATAAAGGTGGATTCATCATGCCAAACCTGTTGGCCGGAATCGACACTGAGGAGGTGAGGGTATAGGATATAACTTGAGAAGAATATTGTCTTCCATGTTGGTTACTCCACCCAGAAGAAATAGGATTAGACCTGGGGTTAAAAGGAGGAATGCCTCCCATGGTAGGATTTGTTTGAGGGATCTAAGAGCCACCAAACGAGAACATAATATAAGGAGGAGTTGTGCCCCCAAGTCCAATGCTAGCATTGGGGCCATCAACTGGGATGGAGTTTGAAAACTGCGAGGTAAAATTCAACATACCATAGGAAAAAGGACTAGAGGCCATTGGGATGGACTAAACATTATGGCCCGATGAGTGACTAAGGGACCTGAATTGGTTCATGGAAATAGGTTGAGCATTCACTATAGGATGGGAAACAATGATGATAGGTGCCTTCGACACTACAACCATTGTGGTTGTAGGAGTCAAATGAGTTCCATTAACTATAGTAGGTGTGGGAGTCGAGGGGCTCCCAGTATTTTGATGAATCAGTTCAGTAGTCATCCTTGTAGAATCACAAGTCTGATAAGTGGAGGTGTGTGTACCATGTTTAATAACTCTACGCCTTTTAGAAGGAAAAGACTCAAAATACAGTGGTAGTTGTAACAAGCGGTAAGACCAACGAGGAAGTTGGTCCGACTCCACGATGACTTAAGACTCAAGATGTAAAAAAAAATCCTAAGTCCAACTAGTAATCAAAGAGAACACCAAAAATAATCAAATGACCAATGTGAACACAAACATGGTAAAGTGGCTGAAAGGGGCCTCCCTCCCTAAAGTAGGTATGACTCGCCCAAGAGGGGCTTGAGACTCCTTGCTAAAGATCAAAGGTATTAGAATCATTTATAAGGGCCCCCATGGAATTAACAACCATTCGATCAAATCCCCCTGGAGAGGTAATCTTGCATAAAGGTTGTGTGTTGTCTAACCCTTATCTGACCTAGGGTACCTATAGAATAACCCCTACAAGTAACCTATGTGGCACCTAATTCAAGCAAATAAGAAACCATGGTATAACTGATGCAGATGCGAACAATCGTAATTCAGGTCCACCGTATGGGCATGGTAGCAAAGATCGAAACCTTGAAAGCACCACCTCTCACAGAGGTAAGGTAACTAGCAATATCCCCATATATGAATAGATCATTGGAAATATATATGATGCTAACAAGATATCGGGGGGATATGCCTACAACCAACCTCACATGACCTCGTGGTTAACTTCGGTGTAAGCGGAGCCTCCTGATATTACCGATTATACAATGGATTTCTCGACTCCCTTAGTCAGACACATATGTTGATTTAATATCCTTGGAGAAGTTTACTCACAAAATCCTATTCCAAGGCACTAAATCCTAAGCTAGTTTGTGCACCCTAGAAAAAAAAAACGTTACTAATCAATTTTAAATTATAGAGTTAATTTTAATGGCCTTGCTTACTCAAAAGGTGCGGTCGTGAAACTAGTGATGTTGTGACTTAGCAAGTAAAGTAAATGAATATGAAAACAATGCAAAGTCTTAACTTCAATTTCCAATGAATGATATGCTTCCTAAACATGCAATTTTCAATTCAATTATGCAATTCTAAATAAAAATGCAATATTTCTTTACATGCACTAAGATAAATGACAAAGACTCAAGATATCAAAATGCCAATCAATGTAAAATGTCTATTTTTTTGTATTTTCAATGTAAGAAAAATGAAAATGCAACGACTGAACAACAACTTGATATATAGAATCTACTGTGTATAGAAAGAGAAGACTCAAGTAGGATATCAAGGAGAAAAACACCCACCCCGAGGTGCAAGAACAATCAAAATTAAAATATTATGAGAAAGGCACCACCCAAAAATTCAACCAAAGATATGTTTCATGTCATTCCACAGACACTTAACATTCACTATAGAGATCCAACAAGACTCGACAATCATCAAAACCTACCTAGAAACCACCAAACCCAACAAAAAAGAAACAAAGTTTGATGTACATGACTTTTCAAGGGAAAAGCGCGTATGTACGCAACTTGCAGAAGGACAACATGCATATATATGTGACTGTCAATCAAAAACCCGCATATATGTGTCAAAAAGACTCAGACCCAGAGTAAACAGATGTTGTCAAGCAATCACACGACAAGAAAATAAATATGAATGAGAGCAATCTAAGGAGAAAAACACTCCAAACCCCAAGAAAGAAGATTCAATCCCCAGTATGGTCGCCAATTCTATTATGAGGAAAATATCTCTATGGCTAGGGGTATACCACAATAGACATAAATGACTGCAGAAATCAACTCTATTCTCAAGTATTCTATATAAACAAATATGCTAGCAAGACAAGATAAAAGGCCTACCTCGTCCGGACGTTCGATGAAGTCCATCGTTGAGCACTTGAGACAAAGAAATACACCTGCAACTAGTCCTCAACAACCAAGCAATGCAAGCATATGGTGATAATATATAATGTTAGAACATTCAATAGCATAATCCATCAACATTCATAATAAATACGCCCATGGAATAATAATTCAAATATTTTCAAGATATCAATTGGATGAGAAAAGAGTATTTCTATTAAGATATAATGAGAAGAAGTGAATAAGTTACAGACTCCCGTGTCGACATGGATCATAAATGAGAAACTAAGTTCCTTCCAGTTGGGCCTCCACCACTTCAATCCTCCACCAAAGGCAAGCTCATATAAGAGAGAAAATGGAGTTCTCACTCAATAAGGGAAGAGCTTGGGGGTTGAACACTATGTTCAGAATTAAAGGATAGAGGGATGCAGACTCAATGTGAAGTGACTAATTCCTCCAGAGTAACTTTGCTCTCAAAGTTGAATCTCTCTCCTCTTTTCCATAGCTCGGAATTGGCCCATTTATAGCCTTCAAGTTGAACTAAAGCGCCAAGTCGGATCATTTCCAGTATATTGAAGGCCAAGGATCATTGATCTCCTGTCGGGACATGGAAACCCGACACTATTTTTCAATTTTGGGCACATTTCCCGATGTATGTGGGTTGTAGTGGTGCAACCTGCATATACACATGCTGTATAGTATGCAAGGTGTGTATATGTGGAAAAATTGTATTTTTAGATTTGGGATTTGCAAAAAGGTATGACAAATCTGCATAGGGAAATCGAAAAAGGCCTTATGTGCAAGATTGAATGGGGTGAGGAAAATATTTCTATAACAATTTTCTAAGGGTTTAGACATTACATTTAATGAGATGGGATGTTTTTTGAGAAAACAATGTTTTCTTGTGATACTGCTAACAATTGATTGTGATAATACACGTCGGACAACATTACGGTCGTGAGAACAAGTTTTATGACCAATTTTATGAAAGCGTCCATATCTATTATAACAATATAATTACTTGTTTCTAAACTTTTAACTATTTTGATTCCTAAAATTCTCATAACAATAGTCAAAATCCTAGATTTTAACAAAGGAAAAAATGATTGACATGTTGCTGCATCATATTTTGGTTCAAAATATTATTTCATAATTTTGTATGATTGATAATGAATACTTTGGTTAGGTAACTTACCTTCAAGTGATTATAGACCAATTTCATCCCCCTGAATTCATTTAGGATTTCATCGATACACACTACTCATACTAGGTCGTGATGATGGAGCCATATTCTGGCACTCTTGACCTCACTATTGTGGAGTTACAAACATATGAGTTCTTACCCCTTAAATAACTTGTGGGTAAATTTTTGGAGGAGAGTGTACATGATCATAGGTATTTTTTGGAATTTATAATTGTCAAACAAGAGGTGGCACCATAGGAAATTCTTCTTCAAAAATATGCACACCAATTTACTCTTTGATTTCATCCATAGTATAATTAGCTCCAAGAAAATACATCATCATATCCTCATCCACAACAACTTGTCTTGATTAAATGGTCATTAGAGATTCACTAGAGGTTAGAAATAGATTGTCCTCTATTGAAATCCTAAACTTTTATTATGGTGATGGAGGAGAAACATTAATGGAATCTATTTTGCTATAACTTGGATTGACCTCTATTGAAATCCTACATTTTTCCATAACTAACCTTGTGTTTTCTCTTCCTTCAATGATATTTTCAAAGGGATTATCTTTCGATGATGATTTTCTTGATTGATTACATGTGCTCCCCATGTTTAAAGGGATTTTCAACAAGAAAAAAGAAAAAAAATGTCTTCCAATTACAAAAAAAAGATAAAAGTTGTCTTCCATTTACATAAAAAGACAAAACAATCCTTCCAATTACACAAAAAAACATAAAAGTGTATGTTGTTTTAGTTTTGTGAAGGAGAGACTAGGTAATCTACAAACATAAGAGAATTTTTTAGAGAGAATGAGGTGGGTCATTGTGTTATTCTTGTTTTTTATGTCATAAAAGAGAGCATGCACTCTATAATGTATGTGTGATATAACACACACACACGTTCTAGATTGCATGTGTGCTCTTAACACAACAAATAATTTTTTTATGTGGAACATACCTTTAATGAAGGTCTTTGGACATTAGGGATAGAGAAGTGGGATTACATGTGGAGGGGATAGGGTTAATTTTAGGCATGGGGGAATAGGATCGAAAGTTGTTTGAGGCATATGGAAATGGCTAGGGTACTAGGATGAAGGTGTAGTGGTTGTGGGGCCTCAAACATCTAAGGTCCCAGGTGTAGACGGGGTTAAGGGTTAGGTATATGTGGGGGTCTAGGGTAAAATGGGGCTAGGTTCTAAGTGAAGGTAGGGATCTAGAGGAAAATGGTACTAGGGTCAAAGTGGAAGAAAGGGCATAGGCATAGAATGGGATACAATTCAAGTAGATGTAAGGGCCTAAGGGTAGAAGGGTATAGAGTATGAGAAGAGGTGGGATTAGGCGGTAGAGAGGGATAGGGGTTTGGTGGGATGGAGGGTAAGGGGGGATGCGATGGGGAATGGGGG
>JZKD02S1763249.1:370477-409963 GCA_000966675.3 Picea glauca | reverse complement strand
ATCTCCATAATATTTAGTTACTGGTAAAATAGATAAGATGTAGAAAATAGAGAACAATAAAACACATTCACACCATCCACAAATAACATGGGATATGACTTGGGAAACCCAATACTGGAGAAATACAATATACATAATAGAAAATCAAGTCTAGGTGGACAATTGAGATACAATAACATTAATGGATAGGAAAGTGGCAAGGGGAGGTGGCGATCTAGATTTGTGTTCTATCAACATTTATCCAAAAATTCCCCAACATTGTATGCCTAAAATATTTTTCAATGGGTCACATCTTGTAACATGTTATTATTTAAAAATCACTTCAAACTACTAGAATCACATATCTTCTCTTTGAAATTTGCTTTTGTAAATGTTATGCATTTGAAAGGTCTTGAATTGCAATGTAGAGATTCTTATATAATATGGGAGACCTACATTGTTTTTATCAATCTCCTAGATCGCTAGGAAAATCCAATTCTTTCATATAAAAAAAACTACAAGGAGAACACCTTCTTGTGGAGGATTTTACGGAACCTCCCAAAAAAATTCTTCCCTTAGTTGTTTATAACGAAGATTGTTAGCGGAGGCAAGTGGCCAGAGTTGTTTTGGAGGTTTTATTTTTGTGTGTGCCTTTATGGTACATACACATCGGTGCACACCTAAAACATACCGCACCGAGGCTTAAATGCTCAAATGCAACATCACTATTCATAGCAGAGGCGAGTGGATGTAGGATTTTTTGGAGTTTTTTTTCTTGATGTTTCATTAAGGTGTATACACATTGGTCATTTCATGAAAAATGCAACACTGGTGCATCCATGTTCCAACAACACTGCCATACTTTGTAATAAAATTACATGAATTGAATAAAATACACCGGTCTCATTGAACAATACTAAAAATCACCTTCTAAACAATATTTTTTTTGACGAGAACGGTTATGTTGCATTAATTGGCATTCTGGCGAGCCAGAATCAGAAAGTTACAAATCTGAAGAAGGTTGGTGACCTCTAACAGTGCTGCCAACCTTCGTGTGAATGTCTTGGGGAGAAAATCCCATCTGCTTCTTGAGCTAATTCGAGAAAATGACAAAGGATGCATACATGAGTAGATTCTCACAAACTGTGAGCACAGTAGAAGAATGAAGCAGAGCATTAAACCGAGGGGGATGAAAATTTCCCCTTAATGTAGGGATCTAGCTTTTTCTGAGAACCTAAAGAAATGTTAGAGGCTGCCTCCTTTTCTCTGCACGCTTTGTTGGTCCTTCTCCCTCGAGTAAGGGGTGGAGATGGAACTGAATTGTCTTCGGGTTCAGGAGTTTCCACAGAGCCACTAGAGGGGACTGAATCAACCAAATCTGCAGGGGCAGAGGGTTCCGGGTCTGAAGCCCGAATTTATCTCACTGCTATTGATTCTGGGGGAGTGGAATCCGGAAGGCTTCCGTCTGCCGGGGGGCCTTCCTTAACTGTTGTTTCTTCTGGTTCTTGGGATTCATCTTCCTTCAACACATCAAAGCTATTTTTAATTTCTAGAGTTGCCTCTACTGATTGAGGGGCCTTCGGAGCCTGGGGTAGTGGATCCTTTCACCTTGGCTACCTTCGCCGGTTAGTTACTGGCTGAAAATCATCTTCTTTGACTGGTCCCGGCTCCTCAAAGACTTTGGGGAAACTTTTTGTGAAATGATTGTAGGCATGGCACCGGAGGCACTTAAAAGGGATCTGCTCGTAATCCAGCTCTTGGATATGGCACCATTCCCCCAGGGAGAGCTTAATGGCTTCCGGGAGTCCTTTCTCGAGGTTAACCTCAACACATATACGAGCGCAGGTAAACTGTTCCCCTTTCGGCTCCACACTGTCCAAGAAGTGCCCAAGCTTATTCCCAATATCCTCCAGAGAGTTTCTCCCCCAGAGATGCAAGGGGAGATGAGGCAGCCTAACCCAAACAGGGGCTGCGGTGATCTCGGCTCCTGGATTGAAGTCAAGAGTCCAGGGGGCTAAGAAAATCCCTCTCGACCCCATGAAATAGGGTCCATATCTGAAAACTAGGTCACGGTCCTCTGCCCTCGAAAAACTGAAGACAAAAAAACCACTGCCAACTACGCACAAAGAAACATTTCCCTGTATCATCGACTTCCATCGATCTTCAATCCATGCCTCCACCGTTTTGGGGCTGGGCCATAACCCCGTAAAATTTCCGATGAGGGCCTTTTCTGCTAGAAGAAGGGCAAGACTGCAGGGCCCCTCTGGGGATAGCTCCAGAGAAGGGATCTCCTCCATCTTCTTAACAAACTTAGACGAAAGAGAAGGCTTGGATTTAGGTCCTGTTGAGCGAACTAATGCTTTGAATGCTTCCAAAGGATATTTTTCCATCTCGGCAAACGGATCTGGGGCCATCGTAGCAAGGCGACGACCTCCAACAAACAAAGGGATGGAGCAAGTCGCAGAGGTAGACCACGGCTCCAAAACGCATGCAAAAAAATTGGGAAAACTTGGGAACGCAGGCGAATCGCTGGGGGGATGCTTTGACGCCGATCTGCGGCCCTGGGAAGCTGAACCCACCTTCTGAACATTATAGCATTGACGCATTAATGTTTTAGTAGAACCACCATACTTATAATAAAATTACATGCACCAAATAAATCACATCAGTGCCATTGAACAGTACACCTCGATGCACCCCACTGTAGAAAGGCACACCAAGTTAGGGTAAATAGAAAAAAACACCAAACCAATTTTCATTATTACAATGCATCTCGTTCTTTCAAAATCTCATTCAAGCACCAATTATGACCTCTCCTCCTAATACGCCCTATTTCTGGTGCTCTACATCGACTAGGATAACTCCATTGGTGGATTCCACACATTTCCAAATTTCAAAAATTAACACAAATTTTCATTTCCTCTCAACGGTGCAACCATACCTCCTCGTGACAAAATATATGAGGTAAATTATTTATTACCTTCATATTTTCATTTTCATCCAATCAAAATTATAATTTAGCTTGAAATTTCGCATTATTTTCATTTTTTTTTCTTTTTCACGCAGTGTGCTTGAACGGTTCGACTTGCCCTAAAGCAGTGCATACTATGTTAAATACATAGTGAGCACCTCTGCAAGTGCATACCATGTTAAATACATAGTGAGGACCACCACCAATGCGTCCATATATGTCTAGAATGGTGCCATTCAGTCTAGCGCACTGCAATAAATTACTAAAAAACAAAGTGGTGTATCCTTCAGAAAGCCCCAACTTTGGTGAAAAATGGGATTATACCCACATCGGTCCATTACACTTCATTAACCACACTGCTAGCTCAACAATATATAAGATTTAACCTAGTAGTGCACCCATTTTAACTAACCACACTAGGGCATACCAGAAAAATAACACACACTAAATGCATGCGTCGAATAAATCACACCAATGTCATTTAACATTACACACCAATATACTTCACTTAACTAACGAAATTGCTAACATAATGATTTATTAAATTTAATGTAGTAGTGCAACCATTGTAATCCAATGGACCGACACTATATACAGAAACACACTTGGACATATATTTTCTGAATTTCCATAGCGGGGCATCTCATTGGATGCTTCATTCCCTATGCTCTCTCATTTACGATGCACTGAGAAACAAAATGGAGGTGCTCCACTATGACAGTGGTATCGGTGCGTTAATAGTAACACCTCACACTGGTTCGTTGTACCATTTCGGTGGTTTCCCTGTAACCGGTGTTGTCAACAACATAACACACCGTTAAACAAGAAGTCAGTGCTCCAATAACATAGTAACATCAGTGCATTTATATTAACACATCACACCACATAACCTCATACACAACAATTTCACCAGTCGGTGTGGATGGATCAAAACAATGCACCGGTCATGTAAAGAGCACAACATCAGACCAAATTTTCACAAATTTGCAGTGCAGTGTGTCTTATGGTAAGAACTAATGTGTTCTATTAATCGAATGCGCCACCAATGTTTTGAAACACAAATTTCCTCCATGGTGCGTCAAATAAATAAAATGCATTGGTGATATGTACTACAACATAGTGAGAAAAATACATAATAATTTACCATATTGGTTCACTTTATGGGATGCCTTGTCACCGGTGAATTATAATACAAATTCACCAGTGTCAATGCATACAAAGATCAAATGGAGCACCGACATGTTACTTTAAACAAAACACTATAGGGCGGTTAAGTAAGTTGTATCAAGAAAAATAGTTTAAAAATTATAATTTTGGTGCACATTGTAGAATGTTCCCATTAATAGTGCATCATGAAATTAGAACACATTGGTTAAAAGTGTCTGGTGCATGAACTAACATAGAAATTTGATGTGTTTAATATAGCCTAGTGCACTGCGTGGTTTAACACCAACCCTTAATCGTTGTACTATATTTCACAACACATTTCTATAGATATTAGTGCTCGACTAACAATGAATCACCAATGCATTGTATTTAACTGATGTTTGATAAGGAACACGAGGCATGGTGCATATGTATTTTTTAATAGGATCACTTACTTTTTCACTTTTTTTTTGGTAAATAGAAACTATTTTTAGTTTTTGATAAATACAAATTAGTTATGTGTTTTTGTTTTATATTTTAAATTCATTTATCTATAAATATGTGCCTAAAAAGGATTTTATGTGAATCAAATACACCGATGATGCACACTGCAATAACAACAGTAGAAACAGTAGCAACCAGAATAAAAACAATTTAATTCACAATCTACATATGCAAACCTTCACGATTAAATTTTGTGGAGGTTTTTCTTTGTAGAGGCAAAAACGTAGGTCACTCTTCAGTGCCTCTCATAATTTAGTTCATGGAATTGATCCTCAACCACTTCCTTAGTGATTTTCCTCGCATCTCCTCCTCTGTGAGATGCTTGAATTTCTTCAAGATATAGTCCTTGTCATTCTTGTAGCCATAATATGAACCAACATCAATTCAATTTTAGATCGCATACCTACACCTCCTCTAATTTTCCTCGAGGGGGATTATTGAATATCTCTTTGAGGATGGGGATTAATTTCATAGCCCCAAATTATCTACAATTGGGGCCATTTCCTGTGGCACCAAGAACATCAATTGTTCCCTTCCAAGTCTGTCATCTTGGCCCCTACTTTGGCATAATTACAAATACCAAGCTCTACAATCAAAGCTTCCTAGTGCCCATTTTCCATGTTAAGCAAGAAAGGACCCCAATGTATGTCTTAATTATAACATTGTGTTAGCCTCAATATTGACCTAATATGCATATTTTATAATTAATATAATTTAATAATCACATTTGGAAAAACAACCGATGATCAATAAGATTTGTCAACATGTCTTATCGTTAAATATTAAGCATCGTCTTGGCCTCAGTATTCTCCTCCATGAGATCCTCACCCATGTACTTACAAAGAAGTTAATCATGTTTCTTATTCTCCACAACCATGTGATCAATCACCTTCTCATCCAAAATGGGAACATGCGCAAGAAACTCTCGTTCTCTCTACTATTATTTTCCCTTATCCTTCTCTCCCATTCCTTTCTCCACATCATCATCTTCCTCAAATAGGACCGAATTAATGGAAATTGTGTTCCTTTTCTTGATCGTCAACCTGTTCTGCCTCTATATAGACTTTATCCTTTTCCACTCCCTCAACGCTTTGTCCTGCATCTCCTCCTCTACAAGCCACTCAAATTTCTCCAAGATAGCATTCTCATCATCGTTGTCACCATAATAACTAGTTTCAATTCACTTGTATATCACATACATAGACCTCCTCTTATTTTCCTCGTGGGTATTATCGAATAACTATTTGATGTTGGGGAAGAATTCCCCATCCGCATTTGTACAATTGGTTGCTGGAAGATTGTAACATGTCATCTTCCAACAATCAATTGTACAAGTGGGACTGAGAAACTCCTCCCTTGCATAAAACATCTATTTGATAAGCCCCTTAAGGTGAGGAACAAGATTTCTAGGTGTTCTACCTACAAGATAATTAATTCCATTTATTATGGAGATAGCGATGATGAGAATGATATCTTGAAGAAAGTCCAGTAGCCTGTGAAGGATGAGAAGCAGGACAGAGCACTGCAGGAGTGGTAGAGGATTGAGTCTATCTAGAGGGAGGCCAGGTTGATGATGAAGAGTGGAGAACTCATTGTCATTAATTCGGTCCTATTCATGGAATATGAGGATGTGGTGGAAGAAATGGGATAGTAGGACAAGGGAAACCAACAAGGAAAGTGGGTTAAGATGGTTAAAAGGTAACCCCTTGAGGAAGCTACATGAAAGTATAAATAAGAGGCAAGGCTCTCTCATTTTGAACACACTTGAGCATATTGAATATCTACAGGTGATTGAGTTAACCAAAGGATATATAAGCCAAATGTTAGAGGGAAACTGAAGTAAAGAAGGCCTAAATTCAAGGGAGGATAAATTCTTTTGATGATGCTTTCTAAGGTATGTTATTTACAGGTCATCTCACCATTTTTGCAATAATTTTTTTTCTAGAATGATTTAGATTGTAAAATTGGGAGGCCATTGAGGAAAAATATCCAAGTATCCATGGTAAACATTTCATCTTGTGGGTCATTGTATATTTGGAGTTACACTCTGTGGAAAATAGGGTTTGTGGCTAGTCCTGAAACTAGTCTAAAACAAGTGTTTCGGGTAAAAACATCATAACTTCTTCATAACAGATACAAATTCAGTAATATAAAATGTGCTGGTTAGATTACATTCTGTAGTATTATGTGTAAAATTTTTAGATCCATACAACAAATATTCTGTGTGGGGCATGCTCTACAAGTTCGCTCTCTAGAATAATCCATAATTCAACAAGGTATGCCATTTTTGCTATAACTCATTTTCTAAGAGGTTCCAAGTGGTGACACCTAGAGGAATTGCATAAAACACACTGAAGATAATTGTTTACTATTTTCATATATTTATTCATTACATGTACATAGTTATGATTATTTCAAGTTAGGGTTTTTGACTAATCCAAAACTAGTCATGTGAGACTAAAGTAAAGTTTGATGAAAATGCTAGTCTCTTGTTGTTAAAGTTAAGGAAGGTTTGCAGGCATGTGATCATATAAACTAGGTCTATTAAAAAGTTACAAATCATATTTGGATGATTAAATTGATGACGTATTTTGGTTGAGGCACATGTTGGGTACATGTTCGAGACAATCAGTTGATGAGTTGGCACATACATGAGGTGTATAGTTGATGGTACATATTGATGAGTCATAGTTGATGAGTAGTTGATACATGATTGGTACATACTTGGTACATGGTTGGATGCACTTGTTTATGGAACAGGCTAATTACAAGTTGTTTGGTATAGGTTGGTGCATGGTTGATGCACTTGTTTATGGTACAGGTTGATTATAGGTTGAGGTACAGGTTGATGCATGGTTGATGCATGGTCCAGGTTATTGGTACAAGTTTTTTGGTGTAGGTTGATTGGTACATGTTTACAACAGTATATCTCACAATGATAGTGTGATAGTGGTTCCATCATTCTACTCATACATCAAGGTGGTTGGATGGGGAAAGGACAAGTGGTTATAACCACCTTTCATTTGTAGCCGAAGAACATAGGGGGTTGTAGCCTCCTTCTAGTTGTAGCCAGAGAATAGGGGAGTTGGAGCCTCCTTCTAGTTGTAGCTGGAAAACAAAGGAAGTTGGTGCTTCCAATGAATGTAATTCTTCAAGACATATAAGAAAAATCATTCTGTGGTTTTCTCCCACTTTGGGTTTCCATGTAAAAACACGGGTGTACTATGTATGTGTATGATTGTTCATTTGTTCATTGTTTACTTACTCTGCAATTATTGGATGATAATGCTACATTGATATAACACTTGCATTTTATGGTGAAAAAGGATTAAATTTCTCTATTATTGATTCACCCCCCCTCTCAATAATCCAACAAGGCATTGGCAGTCATATTTATAGACTCGTTTCTACCAACATGAATGTGGGTGAAATATAGGGGGATGTGATGTTAAATTTCATCCTTAGTCCTTGAGATTATGGTTTGTGTTGATATTTATAGTTTGAATGTAATGAATACTATTTCACTCTAATTCTTATTTCTTTAATTGTTTTCCTCCTTCTGGTGCCAATATGTTGATGTATTTGTTTTCCTCAACCAACTTAAGTGGAATAGTGTTAACAATTTCCACTTGAAAGGGACTAATTACTCCTAAGGATTTGAATGTAATCTCATGATTGCATGGATACCTCAGAAGGAAGATAGGTTATCTATTACAAACAGGCGTTTTAAAATCAAAAACAAAATATTGATTTTCCTCACTAACCAAATGTCCTAGAACCTAAAATTTATCCTTTTATTTAGCCACATTTTTTTCCAAACAAAGATGGTATGAATTTAAAAAAAATACAAAACAAACCAAAGAGAAAGAGTCAAAATACCATCTTGGACTTGGCTAATGATGAGGAGAAAATTGTGAGAGGTTTTACTAGGTTAGCCAACTTAGGGGTGAAACACTTCAAATCTCTATAAGAGGGAAAACATTGCAAAATTTCTCAATATCTACTCACTTTTCCCACAATCTTTCTACATATGAGGAAAATCAATATCTAATAGAGGAAGTTTGAAGACTATTTATAATTCTGAAACTAATCCCATGGTTTTCTTATGTGTGAATTGGAATGGAATTCATGGTGGTATGATGTTTTCATTCTTAGTTTTACATTCTTGGGTTGTTGCATTACATAACTATTTGCTTGGTGAATTCAAGAGTTCCGCAGAGTTTATTTGGTTGGAATTTATCTTCTGCATTCAAGTTTATGTATCATGTTGTTTGCATTGACATGTGTTATGCCTTAATATTTTATGCAGGTGTTATGGCACGAGAATTATGTAGACTTGTATGGGAGGCAAGGGAAATGATCATTCTTCCATTGGAGATTTGACATCAGAAGATCAAAGCTCAGGCTCAAACCCCCTTGAGTAAGAGACCCACCAAAAAAATATTGAATGGGGGAAAACACCATAAATATATTGTGCTATCAAATTTGGTAAGTTATGTCTTCAAGTGTCATTTTTTAGGGTTTTCTTATAATGACCTACAAACTTGGAAATGTTCCTGAGTTGGATTGGATAAATATATTCAATGTGATCAAGAGTATGGGATTGACTTACCAACCTAGACATTCCTCGCCGACTCCTTCTTCCGTCAATCAAAAAATATTTCAGGGCTCCTTCCTTCTGTTCGAGCTAGCTCTTTGACCTTGCAGAGTTTGATGAGCATAAAATGTGTCGGCACAAACCTGTCTAGGCTCCTTCCTTCAATTTGGGTGGCTATATCTTATACCAATTCCAATTTTTTGAGGGTATAATCATGTGTAGAGATTAATGAGATTGAAATGGAGAATGAGGGCGGGCATGGGTTATATCTAGTTTTTTTTTTTTTTTAATTATATTTATATTATGTTGATTATATATCTTATATTATATAGTTAATTGTATATATTATATAACTAACAATTCCAAAAATACTATGTTATAAACTAATATATAAAACTTGATGATTGTTCTTAATGAGCTACTTGGCCTTCCAATGATGTTAGATATTGCAAACCAGGCTAATATGGCTTAGAAAAATGCATGTCAAGTATGGAATATGCATGATTGATGAAATTAAAAGGTATGAGGCTGGAGTGATTAACATGGAGAAAAATACCTCATGTCCATTTTTCTCAATAATATTTTCACATCCCCAAAGTACTGGATCTACCGATGTGCCATGTTGATTATTTTTTATGTTTTTAGGAAATTCCAAAAAATTCACTCTTCGGTCGATGACATATAAACATAGAAGGCTAGATTATATCACATCGTGAACAATCCAACATATATAAATATTCCAATATAGTTTTCAAATGTACACACTAGATCTACCAAATAGTCTGTGTAGTTTTTTTTACCACTTTAAGTCAACTCTAGATAAATAAATTCCAAAGACTAAATATGAACTTCCTTGATGATTTAAAATTTGGAAATCATGACTTGTGTCATGACACACGTTTCTATTATCTTGGAACCATTCAACATATTCAAACTATATATGGGACTCGATCATGTATTTAGGGAAAATACACATAAGTGATTAATTGGTTGTAGGTAGTATTAAGTAGAGTTATTTGTTGGTGGCTTCAAAACAAAACAAAATGAGAACAACCAACATTATCATGAAACCAATGGTCCAAATAAGTGATGAGTGAATTACAGGAAGCCACCACATTTTAGTAAAGTGGATCTTGGTGCAATCTCAGGTTGTAGCTTAATAAAGACATGGAATGCAACATAGTTTCATTCCAGAAAATGGACACTAGCGAATGATGCATGTATTGAATACATATGTTTCAATTGAAGCACTAGATAGATAGGGTAATCGTTGTGTGTGAGTAGATCAACAACTTGGTCAAAGTTTGTTAGTTATGTTATTTTATATGTTTATAAGTTGGATTCAATTTGAGACCACACAAAATATAGGTAGGATACCATATATATGTAGGTTAGAGACCATAAAAAATTACTTTGAATGTGTGCATTGGAAGCCTATAATACCCCTAGGCCGAACCCCAACTGTAAATGTAAATACAAATGTACTTAGGCTGGTGAGCCGGGATGCATAAAGGACAATATATATCTGTGATGTAAATGTAAATGTATTCACATGCAAATATTAATGAAAAAATAGATCATTGCGTGCAAACCAACCATGTAAAAGAGTATGGGGGACTAAACTCCACTAGTTAGGGAAGGGGGGGGATAAAAGTTAAGGATAAGGGGCTAAGATAGGGAACTTAATCCAAAAAGGAATATTATATCAATATTCCTTAAAGTATAAAGTATGGATAATTATTTTATCCTAAGTTCTAAGGATGGAGACAAGTGGAAAAAAGTAGCTCTCAACATGACAAGTGTCAAATTAGGAAAATACATAAAAATATTTTGGACTTAGTGAATTTTCTATGATTCCATCATTCCTCCATTATTTCACTCACAAATTTTAGCTATCCTCTATAACTTTATGTTACTATCATTGTACCTATATTGTATCTGAACCAATACCATACTTGTACTTTTACTCATACATGGTTACATTAGGATATGGATTGAAGAAATTGGTTGTCAGGCCCATTGGAAATTTCCTCTAGGTGAGATAATTGTTGGGAATTGATCTCCTAAAGGTGCCAGACTGCAACTACATGGCTCTGAGACTTATTTTCTGGCTTGTTGTTGAAGCCCTGGAAAGGAAATGGGTCAACTGAGGGACTGTTGAGGAGAGAAGGGGCACATTTCCTTGTGTGGGATAGGCATGTGGGGAATGAGGGACTATAGGATGTTAGTTTTAGTTGGCACCTAAGACAATTTTTTTCCTGTTGTCTGAGATACATCAGTCTGGTTAGGAAATCCTTTATTCGGGTGGAGTTTAGTCCTAGCTCAGGGGTGACCCACTACTGAGAGTATCGAGAAGTGTGATCTAAGTCTAGGAGGAACGTGGAAGGTTTGCATGCAGTTGGTGACATTTTTACTAAGATAAGTGTCAATTGTGTGTTAAATTACATGTTGCATTATTATTTATGCATTTATTTTTATGGGTTTTTTCCTAGGTTTGTTTCCTGTGTATTTCCATTATTATTCTGTAGGAATTTGTGTATTTGTGGAGTATTTGTATGTTTTAAATTTTGTATACAGTTCAAATTTTTTTACGTGGAATATCCCAATAGTCATATGTTGGGGATGCTACAAGATGGTATCAGATCTCCAGTTTTCAAAACTAAGCCTGGATGGACCGAGCAAGTTGAAATTGAAGAGAAATTTCACAGAGAATTGATTTCTAGGTGGCCAAATTTCAAGTTACAGGGTTCCAGGAGGGCACTGTGAGAAAACTTTGACTGTGTTCAAAATGTCAAGAGTTGTAGAAGTTCGAGAAAGAAAGAAGAGGCCAAGGAGTTGAACCTACAGTGGAGAGATAAAAGGCCAAGCCTTTGAAATATTTAGAACCACAATAGTAATTGATTTGGGGATTCAAGATTAGATCTGGGTCTGTTGGCACAGGGGAAGACCCAGGGTTCAATGCTCAAGAGCGTACCAATAAAGCCCTAACTACCGAACCTTTCGGCAACACCTACGAAGAAGATGAAATATCACACGAGGTAGAGGCAGGGGTGGTTGCAGGACTCAAGTGTCTGCAACCTTATTTGGGACACAGATCCATGATTATATCTCTTATAGAGTACTTAGCATAGATTATTCATCAATATTCAACCCTTATTATACTTCACAGATAGCATAGAGAATCGCAACATTCACTTAGATCTAAGGTATTTCAACACTTAGCAACAGTAAAATAGATTAGATCGAGTAGATCAACACTAAGCATATGCATACATATCATATCTAACATTCACACACCTCTAAGAAGCACAAAGCATAAGTAGATCTATCTAAGTATATCAAATCACTTAGCAAAAGAAGGGATAAACACATCAAGTCGAAGCACAAAGCATAACACACAGATTTACATGGTTCACCCCCACCCTAGGGCTACGTCCACCAACTCTTCTTCTTTATTATCGTCTTCAATCAGTTATAGCATAGAGCCACCAAAAACCTTCTTCGCATAGGAAAGAAGATCTACGCAGGTCGCTAGATCCTTCTTCCTTGCACTACAACACAAAGACTTCCATAACTCCTTACAACAACTTGCACTTAGCTCTGCAAGCCTCTTACATTTATGCACAGAGCACTCACAAAATGTATTATCACTTAGCTTACATCACATACATATCCTATCTATTTGGATAGATGCCTAGATATCTATTTATACATTACAAAAGTGGGCCTAAGTGTGGGTAAACCCATGGGCCAACATCCCTTTTCCATTAAATATTCCCAAAAACTCAAAAGGGACCCAAAAGTGGGTCGATATTCCGCAATCTCCGCTTCGTCTGGTGCTCCATCTTCGACAGACTGTCGAAGTCCCCAAAATGGTCAAACATGAACAATTATCTCCCAAAACTTGGTCAAGGGCCAACATGCCCCCAACACTCACCTGTGACTTGTCCTAAGTCACTCTGGTCTGATCAATTCTGCCTCGATCTTGGCTCGAGCTACTTCGACCTACTATCATGCTACGACCTCTTGCTTGACAAACTCCTAGATGAGTGCATCATTTATGGGTCCCTTTAGGCACTATTCTATTGCACTCACAACCTGTTCTAGATCTTCTCCTTAGCTTTTAACCTTTGTGAACAACTGACATGCCTTATCTTGCACCTCTTAAAGTCGTTGAGTCACTTCCATCACTTTTCTCTAGATCATATGGATATGATGCTCGGACATGCATTGTTCATGAGATATCTTCATTCCTTCTATGGGTGACAGGGCCTTCAGCTACGTCTGTATATTTTTAGCTTCATACTTTGCTTCCTGTAGTTGGGATTCCAGTTTATATAACTCTGGGTATTCGGTGAGGTTCTCATATGTCTGGGTGTTGTGGCTACTCAGTTGCTTGCACTTCAAGGCAAGAGCTTTCATTCTGTCAACTGCATTGTGGGCAGTTATTTCTCTTTGGTATCTGATCTCCTGGGGGGTCTCAGGTACTGCGCGAAGCTCGAGATCTGTAATGCCCTGTTGGAGCTTTTGAATTACTCCTTCCAGTTTTTCCACCTACTATGGAACCCATTCTTCTGTCTATTCTTCGATGACAGTCACAGAGCGAAGTGCTCTATTGACCAGCTCCTCTATCTCAATTTTCTCTATGAGAAACTGTTCCTTTCTTTTCTATAACTCTTCTTTCTCTACATCCCATTTTTCTTGGAGAGAAATATTTTCTCGTTCTGACGTGCTGCACTGCTCCATAAGAACTCCATGTACCTGTGTTAAATCTTGATTATCTTGCATTGTTTCTTCTTGAGCCCGTCAAAGGTGAGCTTCGACTGTATCAACAATCTGATGGAGTTGAGTTGGCTCATCCCCTGGTTCTGGTGTTCCTACTTTCAAGGGTGCAGTGGAGACTGCGCAGCTAGACTGTAGCGCATGTTTCACTCCTTGGAGATCTATCTCAATATGATTATAGATTTGCTCCTGCTTCACCTCCTATGTCTCTACTATCTCCAGCGTAGCATCGTTTAGGGCTGCAACGATGAATTTGAAGTCGTCTGGGGTCAGTGTGGTCTGTATCTTAGTCACGAGAGCTTTGGACTTCTTTTGGGAAGAAGGTTTCTGAGGTGAACCCTTCCACTTCTTCAAAATTTATGCTTCTATTTGAATTATTCTAACTCTTCACCATCACCCTCTTTCTCTGGTGTGATGGAAGCAGTCTTTATCGAGGCAATAATTAAGTCTTTCACTTCACTGATATTTTGTCGCATGCTAGGTCCGGGTAGATCCTGTGCAGTTTCTGGACTGTCTACATCAAAGATGTCCGTAGGGTCAGCTAAAACAAGGAGTTTCATCGACCATTCCTTTGTGATCTCCTCCAGATCTTATTTTGTTAATATATAATAGGACTGTAACTGTTGCTTGTGCTCGTTAGTGCGCGTTGTGATGTAGAGAAAGTGTCTTTCTGTGCTGAACTTCATCAGGGGCTGAAACCTGTAAAGGGTGTTCGGAGTGATGCGTGTTGTAGACTAGATAGCTACTTTCAACTAATTATAATATGAATGAAACGTGACATTTGAATTCCATTGTTTATTCATATCATTCGAGTACCACAGGGTATTGAAATTCGCAACCAAAGGTTCAAAGGGTTCGATGTCTGGGAAGGTCGCACCTTCTGGCATTTCCCATGCAATGAATGTGATTAGTATGAGAAACCAGTTGAAATGGAACTCATACCCTTTCTCTTGTGCTTCCCTGCAATCAATATCTAGCTAGTTTACAAGGTACTATGCCCAATTCATTTGTACACCCTTTGCAAACTTACCTATGAGGTCAACTACGAATCCGATCACTTGGGTGGGTTAGTTCTTGCGAACTAATTTCCCAACAATTAGTTGACAAGCTATGCACACTACGTCGTTCTGGATAGAGGCTACCTTGTAGCCTCATGTTCCATTCTCAACATCGCCATACATTTCTTTAATCTTCTATGCTAATTCTCTGTCTGTGGTTTTGCTAGGATAAAAATCTTGCGGGTTAGGGCCTTGCATGCTAAAGCCCATGATCTGATTTATTAACATCAGATCCACTTTTATGCGATGGTTTAACCATAAGTAACCTCTGTGGTAACAATATAGCAGTAACTTGATGCATGCATTCACCTCCTGGTGTTTTCCAAAGTGCGGGATCTTCATAACATTCAACAATGTGGACTACACGAGGTTATCGATCCAAGGTTGGGGGATAATCTTTGAATTGTTTTCCTTTGTCTTCGTTGGATACTTATGCAGGTGAGCATACTATAAGATTTACGGTCTCCAAGGTTGAAGTCACTAAAATTCAGTGCTACTATCTTATCCTGGTCTGTGCGAACTGTGCATATCCCTTTAGGGAGGTACACAGTGACCAAGGCATAATCAAAATCTCTAGGCATGTTGTCTCTGTTCACTGCGCCGCTCAGAGGAGGTATATATGCATGTAAGATGCCTGGAATCAACTTAGCATTTGCGAGATCGTATCTATGCTTTGTTCTTGTCTTTGTCATGATTCGGGAAGTTCCTGCTCTGATAGCAGTCGATGGAGAAGCTTGGACTCCTCCTGTCGATGATCCTTGCACACCTGTAGACATCCTTCTTTCTGACATAAATTTCTCCGTCCTGAGATCAACGAGGACTTCCTTCACAGATTCTTCAAGTGCCTAAGCTCCTCAGACATACGTGCCCAGGGTTAATATTATTGGGTTCATGAAGTAATGTAGACACGACAATAAGATGGAAAGTAAGGGCGTAATGATCACTGGAAAATCTTAACCAAGGTTGCGAGCTCAAATTATCGATTTGGGAAAAGTGTTCTTCATGTATGGTGTGACGGGATAAATAGGAAACTCAACAATGAATTTCTTACAATGGGTATGAGGTTTCATTAACTCTTGTTCTTTCCATTATGACGTGGTCCATCGGTCAGGTGGTGATCCATAAATGTTTTTCCAGCCATTCACAGCAATAGTCGAACGGATATATCATTCCCAATGGCTATATTTCTTCGCCATGGCGAAGTGACCTATGTCGTTGTTCTGATATCTCGACCAATCTTAAATTTTGCAAATTTTCCTTCTGCAGGGCTCCCTCTGGAACCTTCTTTAATTTATCAATCTTATCCCTCTTCCTACTTAGATTCCTAGCCTTCTTTCCAGTGAACTTCATCTCAATATTCTTCTTTCCATTCTGATTCTTATCTTCTTTAGACATAGTTACTACGCATTGTTGAGAATATTTCAGGGTTAACATCTCTTCTACTTCTCAAGTAAGTACTTTGGTCTTATGAGGGTATTCTAGTGGTCCTGCAACTTCAACATTGGATTCTCAAGGGTCAAATAAATTTGATCCATTTTCCCGTTCTTTAATCAATTGAGCGATCCTTCTAGTCATGAAATCTTTTAACTCTTGTTTTTTCTATTCCGAGGCTTCTTCTTCTTATTTTCATTTGGTTTGATCTCTTTCAATCTAAGGTTTCCCTATTAACATGGTAAATGGGGCGTTGTTTTCAATACATTTGATAATCTCAAAATCTTCCTTTGTCAAAGTTCCATTGATAGTCATAGATATCTGAGCAAGCCTCCCACATAAACTTACCGGATTCCCTTTGAATAGTCATATTCCTCCTAATGAAGGGATCATAAGAGGCTTCCCTATAGCTTCCCAAGTTCTTTCTGGCATAATATTCACTTGTGTCTCTTCATCAAGAACACAGTCAATGTCGAAGTCCCCTATTCTTGATTCAATTCATTCTTTTTCTTTGAAAATCTCTGATAATCTGACATGTCGGTGGTCATTCATGGTCTCCTTCATTTGTATCAATACTTTCTCTGATTCTTGCTGGGGTTCTGCCTTTTCTGGATATTCCTTAAGGTTTTCTTGGTTCATATTCATTCCTTCAATCATAGCGATCATTCTAGGGAAATCCAACACTTCATGGTCCATAGACTTACAACAAAGACAACTAGGTCTTTGTCTGGGACATTCCTTAGCAAGATGTCCTAGTCTTCTGCAACTCTAACAGAGGGTCAATCCTCTCTTTATTTTAAATGATCCTCGATTCCCTTTATACTGTGCACTAGGATCATAGGAGTTAACCTACAACACATTCTTCCTAGGATCCTGCATCCATTTGTTAGTCCAAACATTATTTCTATGCATATGTATAACATATCTTTCATTATTCTTATCAGATCTATTCATATCAAACCTTCTTTCATCTGTTAACACCCTAGCATTCAAACTAGGACAAAACCTATCATATATACCTAGATTCATACTCTATAAACAAAAAATTCCACCTATCTTACTTTTATAGAGAACAAATCTTTCAGATCTAAGACTTCTTTAACTATTCTTACCTTTAACGGAGCACAAAGTTTATAGATATTACCTCTTTCAATCAAAACTTCTCTCTTTTACCTTCCTTGGAGCACAAAGCTTCCAGATCCTACTTCTTCTCTATAGATCTGACCTACTTTCTTCATATCAGACTTCTTTTCTTAGCACAGAGCTTATAAACTGAGTAGGGTACTGTGCGCTAGGGCACAGATCTACACACAAAGATTTCTTTTGCACAAGCCTCTTCTTTATTAGTTCCCAAAAATCACAGTTTCAGGTCCTGACAATGGAACCATTTGTTGGCACAGGGGGAGACCCAAGGTTCAACGCTCAAGAGCGCACCAAAAAATCCCTAACTACCGGCCCTTTCGGCAACACCTGCGAAGCAGATGAAGTCTCACCCAAGGTAGAGGCAAGGGTGGTTGCAGGACTCAAGTGTCTGCAACCTTAGCTGGGATACAGATCTGTGATTATATCACTTACATAGTACTTAGAATAGATTATTCGTCAATATTCAACCCTTATTATACTTCAAAGATAGCACAAAGCATTGCAACATTCACTTAGATCTAAGGTATTTCAACACTTAGCAATAATAAAACAGATTAGATTCAGTAGATCAACACTAAAAATATTCATACATGTCATATCTAACATTCACACACCTCTAAGAAGCACAAAGCATAAGTAGATCTATCTAAGTATATCAAAGAACTTAGAAAAAGAAGAGATAAACACATCAAGTCGAAGCACAAAGCATAACACATAGATTTACGTGGCTCACCCCTACCCTGGGGCTACTTCCACCAACTCTTCTTCTTTATTATCATCTTCAATCGGTTACAGCACAAAGCCACCAAAAACCTTCTTCGCATAGGATAGAAGATCTGCGCAGCTCTCTAGATCCTTCTTCCTTGCGTTATAGCACAAATCCTTCCACAACTCATTACAATGGCTTTCACTTAGCTCTGCAAGCCTCTTACAGTTATGCACGGAGCACTCAAAAAATCTATTAGCACTTATCTTACATCACATACATCCCCTATATATTCTTATAGATGCTTAGATATATATTTATACATTACAAAAGTGGGCCTAAGCATGGGTAAACCCATGGGCCGACATCTCTTTCCCATTACATATTCCCAAAAGCCCAAAAGTGGGCCGAGATTATGCAATCTCAGCTTCGTCTGGCGCTCCATCTTCGACATGACCAAGTATCTCCCAAAACTTGGTCAAGGGACAACATGGTCATTGGATCAAACCCAAACGAGAGGATAAGCACGTAGTGGAGGAGGTCAGATCATAGCCGCTGGATCTAAGTGTGGGAGAACGAGGGCCTTCAATCAGGTTTCTTGGGCCTCAATTCTTGGCCAAAGTGGAGAGAATCTCATTCATAGATCCCATCTTGGAATTTGAGCCGTAGATCTCATGGTTTGATAATTCAACACTCGAGGATATTTTAGTCCTTGTGTTGCTAGGAGGAGAAATTCCCGAAGCCTAGAGTCCCGAAACAGATCTCAGTCGTAGATATCAGAGTGAAGTGGGGCTATTGATTAATATTCCTTCATCATTCACCTATTCAAAATATTTCATAGGTAGTTGTTGGACAATATATAAGTTCTTGGTCCTAGCTCATGGTCATATGAGGTTTCCTTTGAAGTAAAGGGGCTAGGACCCAAAATTTGATTCTAAGGTAAAAAGGGGCTTAAAGCAAAGTGTCAGTAGATTTTTGTTTTTTTAGATGTGCATAAAGAAATAAAAAGGGCCTATGTACATTATGAGGAGATCTAGCATGGGTCTAAGAGCTAATTCGGCTTCGAAAAAGATGACACGTACAAAGATTTCCCTCACAAAATGGACAATTTTTCAAATAACCATAATTTTTTGCTCAAAACTCAGAATTGAGTGTGGAAGAAAGCATTGGAAAGGTATTGGATAGTAGAATATAACTATTCACCCAAAAAATTGATCTAGGCAGTCAATTTTTTAGGAAATCAGAAGAAAGAATTATGTTGCATTATTGAACTAGAATTGTTCATAATTTCATGAATTTGTTAAATAAATTAGCTCAACAAGTTTTGTTGGTTGCACATTTTGCAAAGTTAACAACAATTAGATCAGAATAGGATCAACATAGAGTTCAAAATCATGGAATATATATATATATGGGGCTTGCATCTAGGAATATGAGATCAGAGGGATGTATGTCAATATGGGTAATGAAGGTACAAACTCAAATCGACATGGAGAAGGAAAGGAAGAAAGAATGAAATTGGTAGAGACCATCAAAAGCTTGCAAAAGGATGTCCAAATTTATAAGGATGAAAATGAGAGTCTTATGAAAGCCAAGGAGAAGCAGGAGGACTTCAACATAAAGTTAATGCAGAGCTTGAGCAGAATAGAAAATAAGATGGATAAAGAGAATGACTCAAGAAAATCAAGAAGTCACAGGTCCCATGATGGGGGGAGAAGAACAATAAGTGTTGGAAGACATCACCATCACTCCCCAAGACATTCTACTAGGAGAGAACATATTATCTCAAGTCCATTTCCTGTCAGGAAACATAAGAGAAGGTCTGTGGTGGATGAGCTACAAGGAGAAATGAACAAATGCAAGCCTCCTACATTTGATGGTGAGCACAAGAAGGATGAATATACAGAGACATGGGTTCTAGGCACGAGGAAGCATTTTTAATTTCATAATTACTCTTCACACCTAGAAGGAATAATTTTTGTCTATCAGCTCAAGGGAAAGGCATCCATGTGGCAGGAACAATTTGTGCAGGTTCAACACATTAATGAGAAAAATGTTACTTGGAAGGAATTCAAGAGGTATTTTCAAAAGAAATACTTGACTAAGAGATACTATGACAATAAAATGAAGGATTTTGTTGAACCCAATCTTGGGAGTATGACCATAGATGAATATGAAAGAAGGTTTCTAGAAGTTTTAAAGTATGTTTCTTTCATGACGGAAGAGTCCGTTAAGATTCAGTGGTATTTGAGTGGCCTTCCATCATTTATCAGTGACAAGATACAATATGATGATCCCAAAACATTGGAGGAGACCATAAGGTGATCTAAATGCCTTTATGATCAGCATAAAGGAAGGCCAACTTTCCAAAAATATTGGGAAGATAAGAATAAAAACAAGATGGAACAGAGGAAAAAGGGTACTGAGACACCATTCTTTATAAATAATCCTCAGGTACAACCATCTTCTAGAGAAACCATAATGATTGCGATAGGGGGGAAAAGACCAAGGCAACAACCTATTCAATGGGGGAGATCATATCTATAGAGATTGTCTTCACAGAGGTGAAAAAGTGAGGATTGTTCACAATGTACAACAAGATGATACAATGGAGGACATGGGAAAAAATGTGCCTAAGATCTATGCATCCCTAGACAACAAGCAAGATGAGTTTCAGTCACATATGATTGAATTAGAAGGTAAGATCAACAACCAAACAATTTTTACTTTAAATGATTCAGGAGCTATTCATTGTTATATAGTTCCTAAGATGGTGGAAATATTACATTTTCCAAGAAGCAATCTTGGAAAATATTGGTTGGTGCAGTTGGCTACCAAAGCTAAAATGAAAATTAATGAAATGGTTAAGGCATGTCCAATGGACATGAATGGATTGAGCACCAAGGAAGATTTGAACATCATACCTTTAGGTTCCTATGAATGTCTAATTGGTATGGATTGGTTGGACCAACACCATGCTATCCTAGACTATTATAATAAGGCATTTACTTGCTTAGATGAGGAAGGGAACCAAAGGAAAGTACAGGGAATTCCCAAGGCAGTAACTGTCAGAGAAATTTCAACACTGCAGATGAAGAAAAGTTATAGAAAAGGGTGTCAAATATTTTCATCACATATGGATGAGACACCTAAAGATAAGGTGTAAAATATTGAATATTATGCAGTCTTAAAAGAGTTTGAATATGTATTTAAATAAATACCAGAATTACCCCCTAAAAGAAACATCGATTTCTCCATCAATATGATGCCTAGAGAATCCCCAGTATCCAAGACCCCTTATAGAATGAGTACACCAGGATTGAAGGAAATGCAAATGAAACTTGAAGAGCTTCTAAATAAGGGGTATATATGCCCAAGTGTGTCATCTTGGGGTAACCCGATATTATTTCTGAAGAAAAAGGGTGGAACATTGAAACTTTTCATCAACTTCAGGCAGTTGAACAAGGCAACTGTGAATAATAAGTATCCATTTCCAAGGATCGATGACCTCTTTGATCATTTTAAAGATGAAAATATATTCTCCAAGATTGATCTCAGGTTAGGTTATCGTCAGGTAAGAATTAAAGAAGAATACATCAGCAAGACTTCTTTCAGAACAAGGTATGGGCATTATGAGTTAACAATGGTGCCATTTGGGTTATCAAATGCACCAGTTGTATTCATGTGTTTAATGAATGGTATTTTAAGAGAATACTTAGATAAGTTTGTCATTGTGTTTTTAGATGACATTATTATATATTATAAGTTGGAGGAAGAGAATTAACAACACTTGAGAATGGTATTATAGGTAAGGGAGCATAAATTGTATGCCAAATTGAGAAAGTGATCATTTTATCAGAGGCAAATTCATTATTTGGGACATATCATTTCAGAGGAAGGGACAACAGTGGATCTTGAAAATATTGAGGCTGTTAGAGGATGGTCATCACCAAAGAATGTGACAGAGGTCAGATCATTCATGGGACTTGCAAGCTACTATAGGATATTTATTGAAGGATTCTCAAAGATTGCACACGCGATCACTTCCTTGCAAAAGAAGTGGGTGAAGTTTCAGTGGACATTGGATTGTGAAAAGAGTTCCCAACACTTAAATAATTTATTAACAAGTGCTCCAATACTAAGGATTGGTGATACAAATGAAGACTTCATAGTTTTCACTGATGCATGTAGAGAAGCGCTTGGTGGAGTCCTTAGTTAAAATGGGTATGTGGTATGCTATGAATCAAGGAAGTTGAAGGAGCATGAACGAAACTATGCTACTCATGATTTGGAGTTGGCAGCCATAGTTCATGTCTTGAATATGTGGAGGAACTACCTCATGGAGAAAAGGTTCGAGTTGAGGACAGACCATAGTAGTATGAAATATTTATTTGGACATCCAACTCTAAATTCCAGGCAGAGCAGGTGGTTAGAATTTCTTAGTGAATATGACTTTGATATAAAGCATATCAAAGGGAAAGAGAACAAGGTGGTTGATTCACTTAGAAGAAGGGTACATGAGTTGCATGCTACAACCATTATCATGTACCAATCATATCTGAAAGATAGAATCTTAGAGGCTACAAAATTAGATTTGCAATACATGGAAATAATAACAAAATTACAACAAGGTATTTTGCAGTAGAAAATTAAATATTAAATGTTAGGAAATGATGAAATTCTCATGTACAGGGACATAATTTATGTACAAAATTTCCAGGAATTGAAAAATATAATATTGGGAGACATGCATAATGAACGTTATGTTGGGAACCTAGGTTATCAAAAAACTATTGCAGATATCAAGAACCAATATTATTGGCCAATCATGAAGAAAGAAGTTGTTGATTTTATTTCCAAATGTTTGGAGTGTCAAAAGGTCAAGGATGAACATAGACATACCCATCTAGATTGCTACAACCATTACCCATTCCTGAGTGGAAATGGGAAGTTGTAACAATGGATTTCATCACCAAACTGCCCAGAAAAAACATGCATCATGATTCTATCATGGTAGTGGTGTATAAGATTAACAAAGCTGCCCATTTTATTCCAGTAAAGATCAGTCACAAGGTAGCCAACATTTCTGATATTTATATGAGAGAAATTGCTCGACTGCATGGTATACCCAAGACAATTTTTTCTGACAGAGATCCAAAATTTACATCAAATTTTTCGAAAGGATTATTTAAGGGATTTGGAACAAATTTGAATTTTAGCACAACTTATAATCCAAAACCAGATGGAAAAATAGAGAGGGTGAATCAAGTGATTGAGGATATGTTGAGGATGTATGTGATAGATAAACCATCAAAATGGGAAGACTACCCACACTTAGTAGAATTTTATTATAAAAATGGGTACCAAGCATCTATAAATATGATCCCATTTGAGGCACTTTATGGAAGAAGGTGAAACACATCGGTAAGCTGGGACAACCCAACAGATAGAGAAATGGTTGGGCTATAATTACTCAGGGAAATGGAAGAGAAAATGTTGAAAATAAAATAGAATTTAAAGGCTGCTCAAGACAGGAAAAAAAGCTATATTGATAAGGGCATAACTCACAAGGAATTTAAAGTGGGTGACCATGTATTCTTGAAAGTAAAGTCCAACAAAAGTTCCTTGAATTTGGGAAATTTTTCAAAGTTGGCAACTCATTATTATGGGCCATTTGAAATCCTAGAGAGGATTGGGCATGTAGCACACATGTTTTACTTTCTTGCATCAATGTCTATTCATAATGTATTCCATGTATCATTGCTCAAAAAGTATATACCTGATGCTGATCATGTCCTTGATTGGAATGCAATTCAGGTGAATCAAGAAGGAGCCTTTCAAGTGCATCCAGTCTTCATACTAGACCAGAAGATCAAGCAGCTCTAGAATCGATCCATAGAGCTAGTAAAGGTCTAATGGACCTAGTACAATCCTCAAGATGCAACTTGGAAGCATAAGGATGCTATGCGGGAAGAATACTCACATCTTTTTGAGGAGTTTTGAATTTTTTTTTGTATATGTGTATATATTGCATCAAGGACAATGCATAAATAAGGGGGAGGGGAATGTAATATCCCTAGTTTGAACCCCAACTGTAATTGTAAATACAAATATACTTAGGTTGGTGAGTCATGATGAAGAAAGGACATTATATATCTATGATTCAAATGTAAATGTATTCACATGCAAATATTAATGAAATAAAACATCATTGCATGCAGACCAACCATGTAAGAGAGTATGGGGGACTAAACTCCACTAGTTAGGGAAATGTGGGGGATAAAAGTTCAGGACAAGGGGCTAATCTAGGGAGCTTAAGCCAAAAAGGAATAGTATATTAATATTCCTTAAAGTATAAAATATGGATAATTATTTTATCCTAAGTTCTAAGGATGCGAACAAGTTGGCCAAAGTAGCTCTCAACGTGACAAGTGTCAAATTAGGAACATGCATACAAATAGTTTGGACTTAGTGCATGTTCTATGATTCCATCATTCCTTCATTCTTTCACTCACATATTTTAGCTATCCTCTGTAATTTTTGGTTACTATAATTGTACATGTATTGTACTTGAACCAGTACCATACCTGTACTTGTACTTGTACTTATACATGTACTTGGTTAGATTAGGAGTTGGACTGAAGAAACAGGTTGTTAGCCCCATGGGATATTGAAGAGGCGGGTTGTCAGGACAATAGGAAATTCCCTCCAGGTGAGAGAATTGTTGGGAATCGATCTCCCGAAGGTAACATACTGTAGATATAGGGCTCTGAGACTTCATGTCTAACCTATTGTTGAAGCCACATAAAGGAAATGGGGTAGTCGAGGGACTGTTGAGAAGAGAATGGACACATTTCCTAGGGTGAGACAGGCATGTGGGGAATGAGGGACTGTAGGTTGTTAGTTTGAGTTGGCACCTATGATAGAGGTTTTACTGTTGTCTGAGATACATCAGTATGGTTAGGAAATTCTTTACCCAAGTGGAGTTTAGTCCCAGCTCGGGGGTGACCCAATGCTGAGATTTTTTAGCAGTGTGGTCTAAGGCTGGGAGGAACGTGGAAGGTCTACATGCATTTGGTGACATTCTTACTAACATAAGTGTCAATTGTGTGTTAAATTACATGTTGCATTATTATTTATGCGCTTATTTTTATGGGTTTTTTCTTGGGTGTGTTTCCTGTGTATTTCCATTATTATTCTGTAGGAATCTGTGTATTTGCAGAGTATTTGTATGTTTTAAATTTTGTATATAGTTCAATTTTTTTACATTGCATAGCCCAACAGTTGGATGTTAGGGATGATACAAAGACAAAAGTGTCTACTTTGCACATGTAAGCTAGAAGTTAGGCACAATTAGTTTTTTATACGATAAGTAGAAGTAATTCATGATTTCTCTATACAGACAAGTTAGAATCCATGTGGTGTTATTATAAATGTGCAATATAGAAGCTAAGCACATTTACACTATACATGTAGGTAAGAATATAATCACAATAATTCAATATGAATGAAGTTAGGGGACATGGAAATGAGACATTCTTGTGAGTGATGTGCAATGAAATTTGTGAAGTCCCCATAGTGATATTCATTATTAATAGTGGCAATGACTCAGTGTTGTGTTTACTCAATAGATTTGTTTGTTTAACTAGGACCCAAAAGGGGATAATTTCATAACATAAGATATGACACCAATAATGGAAATTTATGAAATCCTGAAATCCAACCACTTATGCAGAAGTGTAAGTTTTTTATGATAGAGAGGTTACATCTAATAATGATAATGAGACATTCTTGTGAGTGATGTGAAATGAAAGTTGTGAAGTCCCTATAGTGATATTCATTATTGATAGTGGAAATGAATCAATGTTGTTTTTACTCCATATATAGATTTGTTTGTTTGACAAGGACCCAAAAGGGGCTTTTAGAACATAAGAGATGACATCAATAATGGAAATTCATGAAGTCATGAAATCCAACCAATTACATGGAAGTGTAAGTTTATTATGATAGAGATTAGGTTACATATAATAATGAGATGTGTAATAGTGTACATTGAGTAAAATTTAGTGGTATGGATAATTGTATCCATGTGTTGAAGTTAGCAAAGGAATTTGTTAACTTTACAAGCATGCAAAACTTGAACCATTGTCGACGTTATAATGCGGTAGGACAATGTTGGTGGCTAGTTTTAACCATGTCCAAATTCATTTCCATGTATCTGACGTGTGAAACACTATAATTCTTGGACAATTTTAGCATCACACTTGGAACAAGTGGTTGATAAAAGTTCCATATGTTTCCAATAATAGAGGTAAATTCATCTTAGTGTGATAATGAAGAATCATGTTCTGGTTGTCTGAGTTAGTAATGAAGTAGTCATTAGGTATGCTTACTTATAGTTAGGTGTAATTAGTCATAAGTGGTTCCACAATATTCATCCTTTATAGAAAGAGGGTAGGTTAACAGGATAAAGATACAACTAAAAGAAAAAAGACTAAATTGAGATAGATTTCAATGACATAAGGATTCCACCAAATAAATAGAACCAATATTTATGAAAACAAGTGTTAATGAAATTATTAAATTACTATATCACTAATATGTAGATAAAAGATGAGCATAACATAATTTCAAATAGTTAGAAAACTAAAAAACAAATGGATGACATGATTATGCAATGATGATATAATCAATGTGAAAAATTACTTTACGATCACCCTATTTATGTAACATGTTGGACCTCATATTTATATAAAAAAAATTGAGTTACATTAAATATTCATTACAATCATAAACCTACTCTAAGAATGTGTGGAGTAGGAAAACTCTAGCATGTTTATATTTATTAATTATTGATGGGTGCATAGTAAAACTCATCAATATGCCAAGAAGGAAGTAGTTATAAAGGAGGCACATACATATCGAGGAATGATTTGATAAAAATTATAGTGGAGATTATCTTCTAGAGTTCAAAGGCCATTGAACAATGGAAGGGTTTCATTATAATATAATGTGTACTAATTATAAGCATGCACTTACTTAGATCATCGATACTCCTTTTCCTAGTTTACATGCCTTTCACTAAGAAGCGTGATTTGGATAGATCAGACTTGTTGAGAAGCACATTAATGATGACAGATAAGTTGTCATGTGTGATTTGAGTTAGTGTTGATAATAAACACGCTATTGCTTCTTGAAACCTTGAAATTTTACCTCATTTGCAAAAAATATGTATAATGTATAAAATTATTGAAATATACAAGAAACAATTTCAAAAATAGTTTGATCATGTGTCAATAGGATTACAATATCTAGGTGAGTTCTAAAAGAGAATATTAATAAATAATCCTTCACTAAGGAATTTCATATTCGATCAAAATATAACTTAAATTAATTATTCTATAGGCTTGTTGTTTGATTATTGAATTTTTTGTGTGAGTCATCTTTGAGTCCAGAAACCCTCCCATACCGTCAATGCATGTGTCTAGTCTAACCATGTCAAATTTTAGTCCATACAAGCACAAATTGAAAAAATTTCAACCTTGGCCCCATTCACATGTCACTTATGAACATTGGTTTCAAGTACATGAGAAGGAACGCGTTATTTTGGGGTTATGATCAAATAACCAAAGATTTTATGAAATATGATTTGATCTTGTATATTCCTAGAGGATTCAAGAATATTCATATTGAAATTTGATGTCAGATTTATGTATTAATTCATCTAGTCCTTCACATTAATTATTCTATAAGCTTGTTGTTTGATTGTAAAATTGTTTGTGTGAGCCATGTTTGAGTCTGGAAACCCTCCCATACCATAATTGCATGAAACTAGTCTAACCATGTCAAATTTCAGTACATACAAGCACAAATTGAAAAAATTTCAACGTTGGCCCCATTTGCATGTCACTTATAAGCGGGGTCAATTACATGAGCAAACACGCCTTATTTTTGGGTTTTTATAGAATAACCAAAGAATATTTTATTTTAAAATTTTTTGTTTGAGTCATGTTTGAGTCCACAAACCCTCCCATACCATTAATGCATGTGTGTTGTCCTAAGATGTCAAACTTCAGTCCATACAAGCACAAATTTAAAAAATTTCAACATTGGCCCCATTCACATTAATTATTCTATAGGCTTGTTGTTTGAATGTATAATTGTTTGTGTGAGTCATATTTGAGTCTGGAAACCCTTCCATACCATCAATGCATGTGTCTAGTCTAACAATGTCAAATTTCAGTACATACAAGAACAAATTGAAAAAAATTCAACATTGGCCCCATTCACATGTCATTTATATGCATCGGTTTCAAGTACATGAGAAGGAGCACCTTATTTTTTAGTTATTAAATATTATATAATAATGAACTAGGTGAAATAACCATAGTTGTGCATTAACGTTGTTGATCTTCTCTTTGTTTCGAGAATTGTTTAATATTCTCAATTGAACGGGGCCAACCACGTGAAGGTGGAAGCTCATCTCCCCCCACGTCACTCTCAATTCCCCAAAACTCGACAAAAGCTATGTACTAGAAAATAAATGAATGTGTTTTTTGTCATAATTAAGAAACGTCTCCTACAACATATACCAACATACTAGAAAATGGCATAATTAAACTTGAACACTAATTTATACAATGTACCAATACAAATGAATAATCTATCAATATTATATATATATATATATTAAGGTATACCTTGTACACTTCAATGTAATTGATCATATTCTCCATCCAAGTCCACATCTGTATCATCTGATCCAGATTCAACATTATAACGATTGGCCATATCATCATCATCATCGATTTCAGTTTTGATAAAGCCATCATTGATATAATCTTCATTAACATTGTCTCCTACATCATCTGGTTAAACTAATTCTTCAACATCTTCCTTTGGAACATGATCATCTAACTCATGTTTATCCTCTACATCATCTTATTCTTCAATACCCTCTTGATCATCCTCTACATTATACTTTACCAGCCTTCCTCTTGGATCATGTCTAATAGAAAATGACCAACCCCCTCTACCTGGAACCTCTGAGTAAATTACATGTTCACATTGACTTGGAAGAACATAGGCCTTTGTTCTTGGCTCAAACGACCTTGTATTGACCATGGTAAATCCATTAGCATGTTCAACGACAGTTCTATCAGGATCACATTGATTCAATTGTAGCTTGTACCATTTGGCAACAAATAGAACTAATTTGAAGGATTTAAATTCACACTCAATAATATATTCCAAATACCCATAGTATAGATTTTTTGATAGTTATTGATGTTTTCCACTTCTAGAGGAAACATCCGTCACCTCAAAGACTGCAATTTTCCCATAATTAAATGTTTTCTTCATTTCATCCAACTTTTTGATGCGAAATTTATGACTGTTGCACCACATATCCTTATGGAGTTTTACCTTCAATATGCCAAACACATAAAAATGACATCATCAATTGATAATTAAGTAAATATTTTATGTTTGGAAAGTATGCAAAGAAAAAAAATTCAACTTGCACATCAATATAATTGAAAATAATTAAATTGTATGGATTATTTATATGCTTGCAAGTCTATCTTTTAAACCATATGCTAAATTGATTTCCCTTTGTGTAAGATTGGTATCTACATTGCGAAGTGCTACCTTAACCAATGAAGCCACACCTTCCCATGATAATCCTTGACTAGATTATTTACATCATTCAATCCATACCTTCATCCAATCAAGATTTTTTGCGACGTATAAATGTAGTGCATCCCACTCTCGACCAATTGCATGAGAATAAAATTACAATATTTCACAAATGTATAATTACTTAAAACGGTATACCTTTATAATTGATGCATATTGAAGATTAAAAATGAAATAATTAAGTACAATATATACATAAAAACCAATAGTCAAATGTATTATAGTTAATCTACACCATCTAATAATTACCTTTCACCTTCCTTGATCTACCTTTCCCCATCAGGTACTCCCCTTCGAATTTGTTAATGGATTTCGGATCACCAATGCATCGATCTAAATAGATCTTAATAAATGATAACCCTATAATGTATTCAGTAATATACACCATGGTCTGGTATACCAGATATCCCTCCACCATAGAACCCTCAGGAGGTTCTCTTTGTCTAACCAAAGCCTTCAAAATTTTCAAGTGCCTCTCAACCATCCACATTGACCTTGTGTGTATAGGTCCACATAATTCAATCTACTCAACTCGGTGTATGACGTAGTGTTCTTGTGCATTGGAAAATGAGGAAGGTAGAAATTTTTTTGTTTCACACATTAGACGAGGAATTTCTTTCGTCCAATACTTTATATATTCTTTATGGATTTATTTAGATGACAACCATCTACAAGTGATGCAAGAAAATCACGATATTTAACGAAAAATAAAAAAAATATAGTACATAAGTACAATTACTAAAACAAATGTCAAATATAAGTTCTACAATGAATTAAACAAACACTTTATGCATGTAAAATATCACTACTTACCTCATGTATTTTCCAATATCATATATAACTTGTTTGACATTGTTGTCAAATTTTTCTAGGAGAGATAGAGGTAGAACATACTGTAATATTAAAATATTTTCATCATTTTTTCCAAAAGTAGACAAAAAAGTACACCAACAACATGTAGTATACAAATATAGCAATATATAAACCAAAATAATTACCTTAATGAAGATATTCCAATCATGCATTTTTACCCCCACAAAATGACCTTTCTTTCTTAAGATATTCTTTATGTTCGAACAAAATCCCATGGGAAATTTATTTTTTTGTATGACTTCTCTTACAACATTGCTTTTCAGCTCCATCAATAACCATGGAAGTGAGATCATATTAATTTGGTCTCCATCGTTATTTAATTCAATGACATCTTTCATTGCATGATTGTTTTCCTGAATGTCACTGCAAATTTTGACAATTTTTTCTTTGTCACTCCTTCCATCCAATATTCTCCATAATGTTTTAGCTACATTCTTTCCAATATGCATTGTATCAAACAAATGAACAATTTGTAGGTTCTCATAGTAGGGAAGCCTACCCCCGTATGGGGTGACAGGTGGCGAAGGCGCGCCAAATGGCCTCGCACTAGGCCAGAGAGTAAATGCTGGAGGCATTCCTCCATAAAATGCCCATTACGGATGCTGGCCAGCCATTACATCCCTGCAATGGATGGACTTCTCCCGCGACAGAGGCTTTATGAACTTGGCAAGGGTAATGTTAAATGCGGATATGGGAATTCGCAGCTTGATTATTTGTTTTGCTATGCTCCGGTCTCGGCTCTGCTCTGTATCTAGAGGTGTTGGTGCAGCTTTGTGCTCCTGGCGCCCTGGTACACCAACCTTTCGTGGAATTCTGAGGCAAGTCCCTCCGCCTGTGCTCTCAATTGGCTTCCCTCGTCTCAGCCTGCGTGTTCTCCTTAGAGAGCGCTCTACATCATGACTAGGAAGCGTGGTACGCCTCGGTGGGGTTCTGCTTGGTACGCTCGCAAGGAAAATCGACAGCGTAGGGAAGAACTTGAAAGGGCTCTGGTCATAGCTTCCTCCCTGTTGAGAAAGAAGACTCGTGAAGAGGAGAAGGTTCGGCTCTCAGAAGTTGCCGAGCAGGAAATTGATCGTGGAACCATGGATACTGTCATGCTGGAGGGCAGCAACGAGCAACTGTACCCGACCTGCATTGTTGAGGAGGACCCGACTCTGGCGGACTTGCCGACTTTGGAGGCGCCTTGCGTTACAGAGCGGTCTGACAGGGGTGAAGGTAATCTAAATCTGGGTCTGGACGATGAGCCTCTTGGTTGCATTGTCGAAGAAGTCCCTTGGAAGGACCTGGAAGATGAGGCTGATGCTGGTGGTGCGACGGGAAAGGAAGGGTGGCAGGACGACGTGAAGGGCAGTTCGCCCGAAGCTGAAGGCGATGACATGCGTGGCTCTCTCCGTGAGGAACACCTGGCCTTGGTGTTTGAGCTCCGAGGCCACATGGATGACCTGGAGTTTCGTGTCCGCATCATGGGCCAGCGCTTGGATGAGTTTCTGGATATCTTCCCTTTCGTTCCAGCACGACAGTCTCATGCCTTCACGACAAGCTCCACGCGGAAGACTAAAGCAGGCGACAGGTCACCTTTCCCCTAGGTTTTTCATGATGCTATGGCTTTTTAGTTTTATGCTTATGTTTTATGTTAATCTAGACTTAAGGCACCTAGCCTGGTTTCCTACGGGCAGGACAGGTGCCATCAGTTTACAGTTGTTATAACTATACACCTATGCTGGTTTCCGGCTTCCGGCAGCATTTTGGTTGGTTAAGACTCTGGACTTTGTACACTTTGTTACAGTTTTTTGTTAATATATAATAGCAGGCTCCTCCCCTTTTTTATTTAAAAAAAAAAAATAGTAGGGAAGCCTACTGAATTGTTTAGGATAACTTTTCATTCCTCATGGAATCCCATTAACACCTTCATGATCATGACTATCGTGAATCATAGTTAAAGAAATTACAAAATTTGTTGTCAATTACAATAAATTAACAAAACACAATATAAAAAAATAAATTAAAAACATTGCATATATGATGATAGATAGACAATTTGATCTGTACCTTGAATATTTCTATTATATTGCAACTTCCATAAGTGAGGTGTCATTCTCTGTGGTTTTAATGCGGTCTCTTATTTCCCATTGAAAAAATGTTTTTTTGTAGTTCAATACCTATGATTCTTAGAGAGGAAGTTCATATACTCATCAAACACCTCCTTTCCTAAACCTTTTGATCGACAAGATTTCATCTTAGGACCACAAATTTGACACACAATTTTTCCCTTTGTTTGAAGACCTGTAAGATATGGATTAACTATGTCAATTATAATATATTATATATAATGAATGAATTATTTAAAAAACATGCATGATTAATATATCAACTTCATAAAATTAAATACTATTAAAGTGCACATTATAATTACATACCACAAAAATGTGTTAGCCCTGGAGCATCATGATTTTTCCATGCAAGCATTGCATGGAATTGAAATTACCTCTGCCCTGTTGGTCTAGAGACATCATACATAGTGATGTCATTCCATAGCTTTAGTAACTCGTCAATAAGAGGCTCGATATATACATTCATATCTTTAACTTGGTATTTACCTAATTGATTTGAACATATACAATACATAATTATTACAACCATTTTACATACATAAATAATATATATGAGTAAATGAAAAAAAAAATATGACATTATGTAACAAATATGACAAATGAGATGCTACTTCATTATTAAAAAATGTTGTAAACAAATACCTAGAACAATCATTGCCAACATTATAGGTTCCCTTTGTATTGACATCCATGGAGGAATGTTATTGTTGATAACAAAAAGAGGCCACAACGAGTAAATAAATCTCATCTCTGCAAATGGATTGACACCATCTGTTGCCAAAGAAAGACTAACATTACGAGGTTCTTCTTTAAAGTGTGGCCATTTTTCCTCCATGTCTCTAAATGTAGAACCATATGCAGACATTAGAAGAATGTCATCTTCACTTCTATTCTGCGCATGGTAATCCATAAATTGTGCTACGGTTTTGCACCTAAACAATCATTGCAAGCGTGGAATAATGGGAATATAATGAAGAACCTTGCAAGAAATATTTTTTGTTACTTTATCTATTTGATATCTATTGCTATGACATTCACGTCATTTTGTTTCAAATTCATGTTGTTTATAATATATAATATGATCATTGGGACATGCATCAATTGCTTTATACTCCATTCCAATATATTTCATAATGGCAGATAAATATCGGTATGTGCGAAGTAAAATATTTGACAGTGGTAAAAAATATTCATCTATCAAGCTACTACAACAAATTAAAAAAAAACATGGTTAATATAATATCAAGAATATTAATGATAAATATTTCAGTCTTATTAATTTTACTGATGAATTAAAAATAAAAGTTTTAGAGTAACAAAGATAACCTTTATCATGATCATATATATGTGATCGATGAAATATATTACATACCTTAACATCTATGTGATCGATGTGTTTGAAAAAACAGTCATAAACTTCAAGATCATTATCAACAATACAACAGAGAGAAGAGTTATGTTGGAGCCTTCATAAAGCGGTTTGTATGCCTTCTCAAGTAGAGGTAAATCATGAACATCATCAAATTCGTCATTTTCATGATCATGATTGTCCATTCTAACATTAAATGTATCATGGATCAATTTATTTGTACCGTCATCATCAACTATGTTATCAACATGATCATCGTTTTACATATGATCATTAACTTGATCTTCAATATTCACAACTCCATGTTCCTCCAATGCTTGTTCTGCAACCACATTCTCCATGTGTAGATATGCCCTAGGAGGCCTTTCCTTTATAATTAAAAACCATCAAAAGGTATTAGTGTATATATAATACATATAAAAATGATACATATATTTACAAAACCGATCAATATAAAGACATATATAATGAACAACTTACAAATGGAAGATATTTATTCCCCCCCTCAATGTGTCCATGTTCCCTACAATGTATTTTAGTTGTTGAGATATTTAATATTTTCCTATTAAAGAAATTGAATTGACTACAAGTACAATAACATTTCCCATCACCCTTTCTTTTCAATCCATCCCACAATCTAGCAATTAATTGTCGATTTTGTTCTTGTGGATAAGGAATATTGTTATGTGACATTTTATTTTACCAAGCTTGAGTGACGATTATTGATCTTAAAAAATAAATCTCCACACTTCAAATATTTGTAATGATAGTAACAAATAAAATAACTCTGTTTTTTTGCAGAAAAAATAGTCCTTGTAACCTCCACAAGTCATCACTAGTATAGAAAAAATGGAGGAATGTTTCTAGCATTCCAGGTTTTTATAAATAAATAGATGTCGGATTTTTGACGTCTGTTGACTATTGACCATTACTGTGATAAATATGAGGAGAGGTTGACTAACTCCAAGTCAAAGGGAAACATTCAGAGGATATTTTAATGGCGTTGAAAATATTATTCCTTTTCCATTGTCATAGAACATCTGATGCCTATCCTTCCAATGGTCTTGCCTCGTCTCTTAAAGGTGACCTCACCGTAACAATTTTTTTTTTACAATTTTTAAAGGTAAAATATGACAACAAGGACAATTGTTTGGGTGGTGCCAGAGGATGTCGTTGTATTTTGGGTTCAAATGTAGTTTTGTATTTTTATCTGCCAGAGTCTCTTCTTCCTCTATTGATCCTGAATGTAGAGAAGAAGAAGCGAGAGACATTCTTTATGTTTTTTCCTTCTCTTCTTTCTTCATGGCTTCTTCATGTGCTTTCTCTTCATCCACAATAATTCCAATGATCTTTCCTTGTCTCTTGAAGGTGACCTCATCGTAAGTTATTACATTGCAATGTATCTCTTCTTCTTCCTAGATATCTATCATGTATTCCCAATGAAAACCTACCTTATTGAAATGGTCTTTTACGACTCCCTTGGGGTCATGTCTTCTGAACCTATTCTCTCGAAAATGGAAAGAGAGAAGGGTGTTTACTTCTTATTTTTATTGCTTGGTGTTTGAAAATGAGTAGATCCCAACATACAACGAGAGTAGTGGCCATATTTCTTTCTTTCCTCAGTATAACATTCCTCCTACTACATGGATCACTGTCTGGTATGTTAATTCCTAGAGTGATAGTTTGTCTGCTAGAAACCGAGGGAGGAGATGGGGGGATTTTGTGGCTCTGTACACTCTGATATAGGTACCATGTTAGATAAGGTACCAGTCCCTGCTCCTTTTTATGATAGTTATCACTATGTCGATCATGCATGGGGTTGGTGTGTAAACAATAAACCCGTACATAGGAGCCAAAACGTGTTCACAAATATTATGATATTGTCATGTATTTGTGCTCCCAAATCACTTTGCAGTAGGTGTGAATGGATTCATTTTATGGTTTCCATTTCCACTCCATATTTGGATATTGGTGTGAAATTCACATGATGTCCAAGAGGTAGGAAGACTTGTGGAAATTTAGGAAATTTCCTAGTTGGGATTATATAACTTTAGTTATGGCATCTGCCAAGTTGTTCGATAGGATGTCATCCCTATTGAACGAAAATAATTCATTCATGCAGTAAAAATCAATGGCATGCTTGATATGTTTTTATACCTTGTACCATCTGGGGAATATCTCCTTGGTTTTTTATTCAAACTCATCGAGAAGCTTGTTCTCGA
The DNA here is from genome assembly GCA_000966675.3 of Picea glauca. NCBI lineage: Eukaryota > Viridiplantae > Streptophyta > Pinopsida > Pinales > Pinaceae > Picea > Picea glauca. The sequence goes on along the minus strand of JZKD02S1763249.1, from coordinate 373,374 downwards.
GCTTCTTAGTCCCTTTCTTGAGGTGATAGCAATTTTCTAGGTATTCGGGCTGAAACGATGTTGTGGGTTCCTTTATGGAGTTACACACATAAATGTTCCTTATATATTTTTTCTTTATGATTAAGGTGATGGAATCAACACAAGGGAATATAATATCCTAGGCTTCCACTTTGAATATCCCAGATCTTCTAATATACTTGAATATCCTTAATTCATTTTGGTCCACGACATTAATGGAGAAGTTCTACTTCTTGAACATATGGTACACATCTCCTTATATGATTGCATTCCATTCTTTCTCTAAGAGTCCAGTGGTGTCATAATACATAACCCTGGGGGTGTTAGTTTCATCTTCAATCTGTTGACCACCTCTAGAGGCCTCGGTGGTTGGTGATTTGCTAGTTATTTTCTTTGTCAATGACATATTTGAACTTGCGAAGAAAATATGGGATCAATATAAAAATATAAAATCATAACTGACATAAACCTTAATCTATCTAAGTATCTTCAAATAACCAAGGATTCTCTTGAATAGATGTTGGGTGGAATATTTTCATATTATGATGAAATCATAATAGAAGGCATGGTGGAAGTTAGATAAGAAAAAGGGTTAAAATATTTTCAAAATTAGAAATCAGAGAAGTTAGTGTCAAAGGATCTGATAACCATCGCCCAAGTTAGTATGAAATGATATGATAGCCATCAGTTCAGTTGATGAGAATGTAATTGATAAAGGTGAGGTATCAAGAGAATCAGTGAAGTTAAATTTAACTCCTCCAATATATCATAGGATTTGATACTAAATCCTCTGATATATTAGAGGATTTAACTATAAGTGTTCCAAAATGTAAAACAATTCAGAAGATTTTTTGGAAACTTCGTCGATGGATATAGGGATAGTTCATATGGATACTTCTAAGATTCATTGATATTTTAACACCAAGGCGATCGATCTACTAAGGGAATTATCTGAAATTTATTAATCATGGAAGGGCTCAGACCCGCAAGGGGTTAGATTTGATATTCTCTGGGAGAAAAGGATCTTAAGGTTAGATATCAGATGGGGTTTCCATTGGTAGATTATATCAATGGTAAGGTAAAGAAACAATTTAGCACCCTTGTTCTTTAATAAAGTCTTATCATTTTCAGAAACATATCTGTGACAAGTCTACAGCCAAGGAAAATGTGTAAGGATGTATTGTGATATCCCCGTGGTCTATTGAGGTAGGATTATGGGTTTTTATGGTCCTAGAGGATTGATCAAGGTTGTGGAATGAATCAGGGATGACTGTTGCAAAAGTTATGGGTAGTCAAACATTGAAAGGATATATAACCAATTAAAAAATATGACCAAAAAAACCCTAACCCTAAAATATTGCAAAAATGGACATCGAGGCTTACTTGGCACTCTGAACATGTGGACAATCATGATTAGATGAGAGTGAGAGGATCTAGGTTCATATTCCTTCGATAGATCGATAGGAGTGTATATTTGACACTCTACTCATGAAAAAAGGTAAATATATGAAGGAGTAGGTCTCTTTTTATAAAACTAGAGTGCATTTAATGTGTGATGCGACACTAGGAGCACATCAGTAAAGTTGACTAAAAGTTATTCAATATGCATCATAGAAATTTATGAGAAGTCCTTTGATGTATATCAGAGATGTTGGTGTGAAAGGTGTCGATGCTAGTTCATATGGGAAAGAGGAAACTCCTCTAATGCATCGGAGGAGTTAATACAAACTCCTTTGTTGCAATGGAGGAGTTGTTATTAACTCATGTCAAATGATTTTTTTTCTATGGATATCGGTGGAGTTTGAGGAAACTTATCTAATGTACATTGAAGGAGTTTGGTTCAAATCCTCCGATGTACATCGGGGGAGTTTTCATTAACTTCTTCAAAAACCAAAATTTTGGCTTAAACTTTTTCTCAAGTGCTCCAAATCGAAAGATGTGAACTTGGCTGAAAAAGGAGTTTGATGTAACAACCTCCTTGAACTGACAACAACGCTGATAAAAGGGGGAATTTTTTTTTTGTGTGTTAAAGGTGTGTGCGCGTGTGTAGGAGGGGAAACAAACACACTGGACTCTACGTCGCCACCCAACGACTGACAAGACACAACCATGACAATCACAACAAGAAGACAAGACGCACAAAAAGTAGTTGCAAGCAATGAACGACCCAAGACATAAGGTGCACACAGGTGCTGCAACATAACGACCAAGTACATAAGGCGCACTACGCAAACATTCACGACATACTGGGTTATGCACAGTACGAACATAGAGGGAAGAATCCGTGGTAGAAGATCTTACTATTACTGCACAGGAAAGCAGGGCGTTTAATCTTAGTTCTCTGCTCCGGAGAGAGAGAAGGTCAGATAGGCTCCTGGCCGACTGCTTAGTCAGAAACTAGTAATGTCCATCAGGTGTGTCGCAAGAGTGGAAACCCTCCCTTTAAAGGGCCCGAGACTCTTGATACGGCACTGGATTCTTTACACGAAATATCCATACACGCAAGAAATCTCCTAGGGATACCTGGGGTGTCTACCTCCCGCTCGACACGACTGACCCCATACTCAACTACTCAGCCAAGTACAACAATGAAAAATGCACCTCTGCAACCTCTATGGAAGGTGCAGAACAAAATGAATCAACCACGATAAACCATTATTATGACCAGGCCTTATCTCCGCCTTCATTAGAATTAAGTACCAACCTGTCATTCCCTTAAATGACCGCCAGTCGAAGAGTGGCCAATTCTGCTTTTAAATGTAAAATCAATTTAATTGCAAGTTCTTGATGCTAATGCAGAATAACGGTTTGTAACATTAATAATTCACAAACATACTATTGATTTACCTACAATACATTCCAAATAAGTCATGTCAATT
>JZKD02S1763249.1:301747-331662 GCA_000966675.3 Picea glauca | reverse complement strand
TATGTCAAAACCAGGGAAGGAGCATTGGACAATAGTAAAGAGGGTCTTCAGGTATCTTTGTGGCACTACCAGTTATGGATTGTGCTACCAAGGAAGACCAGGATTGGACAGAGTGGTGGAAATACATGGCTTTTTTTATGCAGACTAGGATGGAGATTTGGATTGTAGAATATCTACAAGTGGGTATGTTTTTAACCTATTTGGAGGAGAAATCAGTTGGATGAGAAAAAGATAGGTTGTAGTGGCACTCTCAACTACAGAAGTTGAATACATGGCAGCCACTCATGCAAGAAAGGAAGCAGTATGGTTACAAATATTGTGTTAAGGTATTGGGTTGGTACAACAAGCAGTGAGATTATATTGTGACAGTCAGAGTGCAATCTTCCTGGAAAAGAACCCAGCTTATCATTCAAAGACAAAGCATATTGATGTTCAGTATCACTTTGTGAGAGACATGGTTGAGGAAAAGAAGGTGTTGCTTGAAAAGGTTGACACTTTGAAGAATGTTGCAGATTCATTGACAAAGTCTATGAGAACATAAAATTTCTCCTGGTGTAGAGTAAAAATGGGCATTGCTTCCCTGAATTGTTGACTATATAATCTCCTGGACCCCTGGATGCAAAGAAAACAACAAGTGGGAGAATGTTGGGTATGTGTTATATTCTTTGCATGTGTGTGTGTGGGCGCGTCAGATTCGACAACTACGCTTGACGATCCCTCTAGTATTGTTCTTTGTGTTATGTATGCCAGGTGCTTTACTAGGGGGGTCCCAGGGGGGAAAGGTATGCCCCCCCTGGTTACGTGCAACATTCGGGGCAACACCCTGGAATTTTGTTTTTGCATGGTTTTTTCTATTTTTAGTGGATTTTGCTATTTTTAGCGGTTTACTAAATTAATCCTAGATTAAGGGATTAGGGTTTTGGTATATAAGGAATAGCTAAAAACATTGTATATATTGTATGGTGAATGGTGAAATTTGAGATATGAATATAAGAAAGGTTTTCCTGGTTGAGGGTTTCCAGTATAAAATCTCTGTGTAGTCTATGTATGAGGCATTGATTAAATTTTGTTTTGCTTAAGAATATATATGCACTGCTTTAATTCACACGTTTAAAACTTACACTAACCTGTTTCTCTATCCCCTATAGCTGCTCTGTTGCCTCATGCTTCCTTTGATCCCTTACCTCTGGTGGAGTGGTGGATGTGAGATGCTCTCGTAGATTCTTGATCTCCTTCTGATATTGATTGATTTCATGCGCAATATGATCAATATTCTCTGTTTCTATGAGTTCGGCCCTTTGCGTAGTCCTTGGAATATTCTCATAAGTTCTAACCACTTTTCATTCCAATCCATTCATGCTCTCCCTCTCCTCTTGGGTCTTGAGCTTAGTCTGCTCACATATTATTTCCAGCGCATCCCGCTTCTTTGTTGCCTGTTGTAATTCAACTAAGTCTATGCATGCACGAGACTATACCTCTTGGGTAACGCTAACATGTAATTTGTTGAGAGCCTTGGATGGTATCCGTTGCAATACTAGTTGGATTTGAGCTAAGTCCTTTAGGGGTGTCTACCCCATGATCTCATCCATGCACATAATACTAGGTGTGATGTGGAATGTTGCATTCTAATGCGGTATTGTGTAGACTGTATCTCTCTCACCTTCTTCTGGTCTTTATTTTGTCTGTGATGTTAATGGCCCTATTCCCATGCCGTTGCTTGCTTCCTACATTTTCCCAATCTTCTTGAGGAACTATTTCATGTCTTCCATCTCCTCTTGAATTCTATCCCTGTGGTGCACAACATTGGCAAAATCCTCGGATATACAATCCTGAACCATTTGGGCTATCATCTCTACATCATCCTCTGTGATCGTGTATTCTGGAGGTGTTCTTTGTGCCTTCATATTCTTTTGTGCTCCCCCCGTATGATTCACTGGCCTCTTATTCAAGCCTAGTTCTTATGAGTTGGGACTTGGTGTGGTCCCCTACACTGCCTCAGTCTATTTCTATTACACTTGGGTCGGTTGCGTAGTATTATTTTTCCCCTTTTGTGTCCCTTTCTTAGCTATCCCTTCGTTTGTCTACTTTGTTTTTTTCTGACCCATCCTCCATTTCTTGGGCACTGGCACTTCTTGAGGTTGTGTTTCTTCCTTCCCTACCTCCTCTTCTGTTGTCTTTGTAGGTATTTCTTGGGTGAGGAATGGAATATTCCACTCATCTTCCCAGTCTTTGATCACCATGTCGATGTCACCCTCTGTGATACAGTAGTGCATTTGTAGTCACTGTTTGTTGGGGTCCTTCTACACCTATACCCACATCTCATGTTGTGTGGCCTTGAAGTTGGTGATGTACCGATAGTGTGCGACAGCCTATGGTGTTATCCTCCACATGTTGGAGATAGCCTCCTGCAGGTTGCGAAGGTATCCTTTGAATATAGATGCATTCATTTTCTTGTGCTTAGCATCTAACATGACACCAAGTGATAAATACCTTGATCCACAATTCAGCATGGGTCTGGTGATGAAAAATGTGTAACTTGGTTTCTTCCATCCCATGATGGCTATCAACATGAGTAGCCATGAGTAGTGAAATTTTGTTCCTAGATCCTACGCATCCTTGCAGTCATCCAGAAACAAATTCAAGAGATAGGGTGCCCAGCTAACTATGGTTCCCTCAACACATTGAGCTGCAACTGCAACAACCCCAGTCAAAAATTCCTCCCTGCGGCATTTTTGCAGCAGTTTGCAGGCCAAGATTTTTGCTGCCATTTGTGTTGAGACATCATTGATCCTCTTGATGATGATTCCTCGTGTCCCCCTGTCAACCATATTTCTTTTGTATCTCCTCCACAAGTGATTTCTCCTTTTCCTTATCATCGAGAAATTGCGCAGGATCCATGCCCCCGTATGGTAACCCTGTAATGTGTGCAATCATCTCTACATCGATCGAGATGAGCTTTTCCAACCATATATCCTTTCCATGTGTGACTACCATCAATTGTATGATGCAACTATTTGTGTACTATCCTCAACCAAAGTGTGGTATATCTAGCAGACCTAAAATCCATGTTTTCTCCAATCCCATTGGCCACTGGAGTGGTTGATCCATCGGTTCCCCAACCGCACGTATGCACACAGTCTGTAAGTATACTCTCTTTGAGAATTTCAGGAACTTGTATCTGCCTGTTACATCGTGGTCCGAGTATTTTAGCTTCTCGACATGCCCTAGAAAGCCTGGTTACACCCATACCCCATCTGGTATATATGGTAAAATGAGGGTGGCGACGGGTTGCTTGTGAGGTGACCTAGGTACCTGTTTCTTGTATTTTGTCGGTAGTGGCTGGCTCGAGGTTCTAACGACCATTGTTTGTACTTCAGAATACCATTCCAGCCATCATGTGACATCTTCTATTGTTCCTTTTGGTGGGTGGTCTGACATAGTTGTTTGGGACTTGTCTGGCTCGACTACTGCTTCATGATTTTGCGTCATTCCATTGACTCTCGGAGATGCTTCGGTGTTCTTTGGTTGTGCCTCCTTCAAGGTTTCTATGTCATGGTTCTGTTTCTCATGTGCCTCTATCGATATCTCTACATTCATTCTCTTCAGTGTTGGATTTTTCAGTTTCTTCCACCATGGGTGTGGGGTTCACTAGTGTTGTATTTGGTGATGGGATTTCGTTGACATTGACGATCTTCAGTGGTTTTTGTTTGCCTTCTTCCAATTGTACCCATGCCCTGGTTCTAACTCTAGTTTGTCTGGCAGTCTGGCTTGCCTCTACTTTCTTTGGTGGTGCCATGGTGGTGAATGTGGAGCATTTGATAAGTTCAATTGTCTCTATAACCTCTATTAGTTGCACTATGTTCTTTGTATGCTTTCTCACTCTCAATCTCGTAATAGACTGTTTGATCCTACATCTGTGTTTTGTATGGGCATCGCATGAAGCTTGTCGAGGATGCAACCTTAATTCTAGTTTCAATGCACCTCTGGTTCCTTCGTACTTGGCATTAATCTCCCTTGCCGTCTTCAGTTGTCATGATTAATACGGTGTCCTGTTGGTCCTTTCCGTCATTCAATTCTGTAAAAAGTCATCGTTTTGTACTGCTTTTGTCATCTTTTTGTTTCCCACTTGTTTCCCATATGACCTGGAAGTTAGCCTTATCCTTGTCGAGTTTTTATTCCTAAGTATGAGTGCTATTTCTTCTTTTGGCGCACTGTGTCTCTGTTGGTACTTTTTAATATACTATTTTTGTTCTTTTAACTGTGCGGTGGGTGGTTGGCTGTCCTTGTACAGCTTCAGTCGGATCCCATTGATCATCCCTCTAATTTATTCCCCTGATAAATCTTTCAACTGTACAGATCCTCCATCTATGAAAGTTTTTACTTCATATGGTCTTAACCATTTCATTTTGAGTTTTCCCGGGTCCTGAAATGATTTGCTGTCATACATCAATACTAGATCGCCTTCCTTGAAAGTTTTCTTCTTGATGTGTCTATCATGCCAAGATTTGTCCCTTTCTTTTTGAACTTGTTGGTGGAACCCTACTAGGATCCGATCTTACTCCATGGTCAGCAACTGGTTTAGTCTCTCCTATACTGTGCCTCGTTCTGTCATGTGCGTAATTGTTTCTATGCACAAACTAGGTACCAAAAATTCTAATGGCACCACTACTTCTTGGCCATATACTAGTTTAAATGGCGTGTGCCCTGTCAAATTTTTGCACGTAGTCCTGTAGGCCCACAATATTGTTGGTATTTTAAGGTCCCAATCATCCCTGTTGACATTACATATATTTGTCAGTGAATTCTCAAGGATTTTATTAAATGCTTCTACTATGCCATTTGCATGTGGGTGATATGGTGTGCTCTTTTAATGATGGACTTCAAACTCTTCAGTCATAACGTTGATAGTGTTGTTAATGAAGTGCGTTCCTTGGTCGCTCATAAAAACTCTTGGGCACCCAAATCTTGTGATTACTTGTTTGAATAGGAAGTGTGTTGTTGTTTCTGCACTGCAATCCTTCACTTATGTTGCTTCCACCCATCTTGTCAGGTATTCTGTCGCGGTGATAATGTATCTTGCTCCTGTTATTTTTGCTGGTGGGTTGATTGGTCCCTCAAAGTCTATTGCCCATTTATCGAATGTATGCAATGTTACATGTGGTCGTAATGGAATCTCGTCCCTTATGTTGGGTTTAACTACCCTTTGACAGACATTGCATATTTGGCATTACTCCTTCGAGTATCGGTGGATGGTCAACCACCATAGTCCTACACGCAATACCTTCTGTGTGGTAGCTTTTCCTGCGTAATGTCCTCCTACTATTCCCTCATGGGATTATGTTAAGACTCTTGGTCTTTCATTCTCTAACCCATATCTTCGCAAGATGCTATCTGCACCCATTTTGTATAAGTGTCTTGCGATTAGTTGATAGTCTACAGCTCGGACTACTAGGTTTTTCTTCTCTGCGGTGTTATATTCCTGTGGCGCAGTGCCTGTGCTCAAGTACTGAATAATATCTGGAAATTATTCATCAATGATCTGGACTGAAAATAACTCTGCATCCAGGAAGTTGTCTTCTAAGTTCGTAGGTTATTCTCCATTTGTGACCCTTGATAGGTGGTTAGGTCCTGCATTCAATTTTTATGGCTTGACTATTACTTCAAAGTCAAATTCTTGAAATAGTAGTAACCATCGACAGATTATCCCCCCCAACACTGGCTTGTTGGCTAGGTATTTCAGAGATGAGTGATCTGTAAACATATTATAGTGTTTCCCTAATAAGTAATGTATGAACTTACGTAGTGCATAGACCATAACTAGGCCTTCTCTCTCTGTAGTGTTATAGTTCTGCTCTGATTCTGACAGCTTCCTGCTTGCAAATGCTATGGGGTGATCCAAATCCCCCAAACTGGGTTGCACTAAGATAGATCCAAGTGTTATGGATAATGAATCCACATGGACACAGAATGTCTTCTCCCAGTATGGAAATACTAATATTGGTGCGGTGACCATCTTTTCTTTCAGTGTATCCAGACCATGTTGACAATCGTCGTTCCACTAAAACTTTGTATCTTTTCTTAACAGTTTCTCCATTGGCGCAGTGATCTGCACGTATCCTTTGATGAACTTTCTATAGTATCCTGTGTGTCCCAATGTTACTCTCAGCTAATGGACTGTTTTCAATGATGGTAGGTTAACAATTACTACAATCTTTGCAGGATCTACTAGTAAAACATGTTTGCATACTATATGGCCCAATAGTATCCCAAACGGTGTTCCGAATATGAATTTATTTATGTTTAGTGATATCTGGCACAGCCTAAATCTTTCTAACATTAGTCCTAAGACCTCTACATGGTATTTAAACAACTATAGACTGTCCAATCGTCTAGGTATACCTCTAGAAACTGGTGGATGAATTCCTTAAATGTGGAAATGACTACTCTGGAAAATATTGTTGGTACATTCTTCAGTCCAAATGACATGACTGTGTACTGGTAGGATCCCCATTATGTAGCGAATGTGGTCTTGTATATGTCTTCCTATGCTATCTTGATCTGGTGGTAGCCTAAGAATCACTCAATGAAGGAGTAAGCTGCATGTCCTCCTACATTCTCTAACACCTCGTCCGTGAAAGGTATAGGGAACAGGTCATGTAGGCATGCATCATTCAACTTCCTCAAGTTGACGCATATCCTTATACCTCCTTTTTTTTGTCTTGCACTACCATCAAGCTTATCCATTCTGATTCTTCGACCGGTTCTATGATTCCAACTTCAAGCATCCTATCGATCTCATCTTTGACTTTCTGCTTATATATTGGGTTCAATCTATATGGTTGTTGTCTGATCGGTCTCACTTTAGGTCTGAGTGGTATCTTCATTTCTCCTAGCTCTCCCGCTATACCCTTGATCTCTGTAAATGTGGTGGGAAATAGGTCGATGTACTTGCACAATAACTATGTTATGATTTCTACTATTTGCCCATCCCAGTAGTCTCCAATGTTGGCCATTTTGGGATTCTCAACTATCCCAGTGTTGACTTTATTTACTTTGATTGACACGGAAATAAATTTTGATTCTATGGGTGGAACCTCCACTTCTCTTTTGCCTTCTTCTTCCTCGATCTGAATATCGCATTGATCGTCTTCATCTGGTGCTTCCTCCTACATATGATAACATGAAAACAGTTCTTTGACTGTCTATTTGTTCTGTTGTTGTTCTTTTGTTATGAGTTCAACTTCTGGTTCTTTGATGAATACCACTCCTCTTATTTGTTTAAGAGTTGCATCTATGTTGGGGGTCTCATGCTCGAATGAGAAAGTGACTGTAAAATTTTTTTTGCAATGTCGTCCAGGTCGCAGTTCCTGGTCTTTATACTAGTTCGTTGGTATGCCCTCTAGAGTGTGTATTAAATGATGAGGCCATTCCTTGGGGGGTGTCATTTTCCACAATGTTCTTCACTCCTCCAAGTGTTCCACTAGTTCCCCCTGTCCATCATACTTATGTTGTTTATTGTTTTATTCTTTTGTGTCTAACCTTATTCACAATAACCGCTTACATTAGTACCAATCTATGATTGTCTCTTTGTGTGCACCCCACCATATTACAGGTGTGGCCTTGAGTGCTATATCAAGTGATAATAGCCTCTCATTCACTGAAACTTCCTCTTCATACTATGCCAAGAATGTTTCCAAATCATTTATTCCATGGAAATTGGGTGGTTCCCTAATCTATGTGCCTACCCATCTTACTACACAGTCTATTCGTGCACATCTTCACATGGAAACTTCGTGTATCCTTTGTTGCCAGTTCTATAAACCGATATCTAAGTCTATTGCACATGAATTAATGCCCCACCAACCGAATATTTCTTCTGCAGTTGAGTTTACGTAATCCTCATCGCGCGCAGTTGTTCTGTACAACTGTTTGATTTCCTCTAAGTCTAAGCAAGTGGGTTATACAAACCTTTCCCCTTCTAATGGGTCTAATGGCGCGATGACCCTGTATTCCCCTTACTCAAATGTCATTTTACTTGTATTCAAATTGATTATGGCCTAGTTGTCGAATGCCCAATCCAAACCAAGCAACGTTGGGTATTGGTGTTGTGTCATCCACTATTTCAATCACTTCAAAATCTGCTTTAGTGCGCACTCCATCTAGGTCTACTGTCACTCCCTTTAGTCTACCAATTGGTAGGAATCTGTGTTGGTTTGCTAGTTTTAGTTGAACTGGTGAGTATCCTAATATGGGCTCTCCCATGCATTTTCATGTATTCTTTAGTAATAAATTAACTTCAAATCCTAGATCCATTATGATGTCCTCATGTTTAAATCTCCTATGTTGGCATTCTGTCTGAACTCTCTACTTGTTCTTCTCCTTGTATGTAGGTGATTCACTGTTTTTGGTTCTAGTTTTCCTTCCATCTCTATGCTACATTTTTCTAGTATGTTTTGAAATATTTTGACAGATGATGGATCATTTAATACTTTTACGCATGATTGAATACTTGTCCTGCATGTATTACACCAAATGGATTCTCGTTTATCTTTATTCTTATTCTGGTTTAGTTGGAACACTAAGTTCTTCAAATCCTCCTTCAGTTCTTTGATGGATGGGTCTGTTTGTTGTTACTGATTTTCTTCCAGTTGCAAGGCTCCTTGCAGAGCCTCTGCCCGTGTCTGAAACTTCTATTGTCGCAATGGATACTTTAAGTGTGGTAGTAGTGAATTGACAAATAGGTGCCTATGTTGCATATCAGTCATGAGATATTTCAAATTTCCCTTATATTGCTTGAATCTCTGGTCAATATCCCATGTAGATTGTCTTGGTTTCTGTCTAATTTCGATCATCTCGTTCATGTACTGATCCTATGAACTTGGCTTCTGGAACTCATTTATTAGTAGTTTATTGATGTTTGCAATTGTTCTAGTTTTTCCTGGTGGATTGTTTGTGGCTAAACTCATATACCAATCCAGTGCACGGTCCCTTAGTGTAATCGCTAGCTGTGGCAGTTTAGTATATTCGTCTATGATCTGTTTTTCTTCCCAAATCTTCCCACATATGAACAAATGTTTTTCCGGGTCATCTGACGCTTCTCCTTTGAATTCTGGTAACTTGATGGTAGGATCATGTCCTTCCATTATGAACGCTGAACTACTACCTCCAAGTGGTGTAGATACTTTACTAGTGCTGCCTAAACTGGCTCCTCCAGTTGTTGTTTCTTGTGTAGATGTACTTCCTATTGTTTGACTTCTTCCAAACTTTGGTTCTATATACGATGGTTTTCTCTTTAGTGTATTAGTCAGACATGGGTTTATGTGTTCCACATTGACATTATAATGGATAGGATTTCTACCTTCTCTTCCCATTCTTGGACCTCTCATCTTCCTCTCATACGTTGTGTTCAGGATTTCCTGAATCTACTCCACAGCCCGAAGATCCTCTACCTCTTCCTCATCACTTGCCAAGAATTTCCTCACGGCTATGACTCTCTTCTTGGTATTCACCTTATATTGGTAGGGTACTCTGCTATGCGTCTTTCCAGTGGTCGCCATGATCCTCTTGATCTGGTCGTCATCCATCATGATTGGGTCCAAGGGATCCTCCTCCTTCCCCTTATCCTTTTCTCCTTCCATTTCTCCTCTTTTTGTCAGTGCTTCCTCCCTTTCCCATGCATGAAGGGAAGTTTATCTGTTAGACTCCATTGTCATTACACCTTTGTTATATAGCAGTATCTTAATATAAGTATACAACGATCTAATGTACATTTCTCGAGGTCTGTGTAGAAAGTCTTTCTCTGTTGCGTTGTATAACTTCGCTATATCTACTGCAAACTCTGTTATAAATCCTACCACAATACCATCGAGCCAAAAATCGACTGCATGGGTGAATTTGTTGTTCACCTGTTGTAGCTACTCAATCTTTACAGGGGTCCACTCTATCTGTCAGATCCAGTTTGTTGCATGGGTATCCTTCAACCTTAGTATCCAATATTGCAATAAGTGTGGAAAATCACAGAAAAAGACTTCATGCAAATCAGTAAACACGTATTTCTCAAGGTATCTGTGAGGTGTTAATCTAGGGTTTATGTTATCTTTTTGTGCAAACTCCAGCTCTTTTGTTCTTAGCCAGCTTTCGATTTCTACTTTTGTGGGATTCCATGGTCTCAACATCCCCTTCTAGTGGCTCATTGATTTATTATTTTCTTTGTCTTCTTTAATCTTCTCTTTCTCAACCTATCTCATCTAATCAATCCTCTATTGTTCCTACCAACGACAATGGAACCATTTGTTGATTTAGTTATAGATATATCATTTCTTAGTTTGTATTGAGTGACCTAGGGTTCATATCTATTTGGGGTTCCAACAAAGCCTCTAAAACTATCGAACCTCCTAGTAAAATAGAAGGCAACGCAATGCACATGGTGCATTGTGCAGTCTCACCCGAGATAGTCTTAATAGGTGGCTACAATACTCATGTGTTTGCAACCTAGGATTGAGTGCGAGAGATGAGAATTGTATACTGAAACTCTACTATAACTTGTAAACACAATGTACTGTCATTTACGATTATGTAGGAAATACAACAACTCATTCATTCAACGTAGATATATTTACTTAAAACACATGCATTCAATCACATAACACAGGTTTTAGCGTGGTTCACCCCCTCCTGGGCTACATCCACAAATATCAAGATCTTTTCTCTTTTATTATAGTAGTTCTCATCTAAAGCTCCACGTGCTTTACAACTCTTCGCAGTTGGGTTGATATCTATTATGAGGTGGACTAGATCACACCAAGCTCCTCAGCCTGCAATCTAACCATCAATATCTACCCTCCTCATTCCTCCCTAGCTCAACAACTTACAAAATTCAGCCTTACAGTAAAATATTACATCCAATACGCTTCTCTATCTTAACCAACAATGATTAACTAGCTACCCTTGCTATGATACCTAAGTATCCATATTTATACGTTTCTGTCTCTTTCTTCATCCATTACAATACATTACAAAAACCCTAACCCTAACACCGTTAGGTCTTCCATGTATGCACGCGTATTTCTTTTCCTTCCATCTGTCTCTTTCCTCGTGCATGCCTTCTTTCCCAAAATCTCCTTTCTTTCCACTTTGGTCTGCCTCCAACAGGCTCCATTTTATTAGACGTATTTTGAAAATATATTACAAAAAAATGGAGGGTTGTAGTGCTTGGCACAACATAAATCCAAGGATTCTCAATTGTGAACAGTTCTTTCAAAACTACCATCAATATCATGCACATAAACATCCATTCCTTCATGTAATGATCAATAATTCATCACATCCATATAGAAATATCTATCCACTTCCAGCCATCTATTTCCATTCATAGATCGAGAGCACATGAATTATCAACAATGAATGAATGATTCACAATGAATGAGAAACCAAATTCAAGAGTGAAAGAGTTATTTACCCCCAAATAGCCCAAATATGGGTTTATATATTTACTTAAGAACCAAGAACCACATTATCTTCCTCCCAATAAGCTCATTTAACCACTTTTCTTAATTAAAACCAAGATGGTAAATAAAATATAATAATAATAAATTATCACCTTTATCCTACATTCTTGTAGAATCATAGCCCCCTATATCTTGTCCTTTTTTTTCTTGTATCTAGTGATGTATATTTGTTAATATATAGAAGTATTACATTTCCTAGGCACTCTGGCCCCTTTTCAACTTTACCAACTCACCAGACTAACTCACAATTACATAATACATTCTAGTCATAGGGATCGAAGCCGGGGGTGTTACATTCCCCACATCTCTCCTAAATCTAAGCAAAGAGGTTGAGCTCTCAAGACTACATATAGACCTCTAGCCTAGGGGAGAAAAGAAATATTTTTTATATTATTATATTAAGCTTTTTCTCTGAAGAATTGTGTGGGAGACTTAGAGCCTTGTTTCTCTTGATGTATTGTTGATGGAATAAAAATAGTCCCATTTTCAGCCTATTTGAGTTTTCTCAAGGTTCCTTGTGCTTCTTAGGTGGGCCCACTCAAGAGGGCCCAAGGACCCTATTGCAATTTCTTTGGTTTTCTACATGTTAATTAGTGGTTAGTTAGCATTTCATTCCCTTTTGAAAATTAATATAGTTTTCCATGATCAATTCTAGTTTCTGTCAATTTGTCATTAATTGGTTAGTTTCAATAGGTATCTTATAGAATGGTTCAATAGCCTATTGGAACACCCTTGGATGTCTTTTCAGAGATGAGAACCTCCTATCCATTCCATTTTATTTTAGTCTATCTTTTTTTATGCTTCAGAAGGCTCATAGTATCTTTTCAGGATTCGATTTAGCTTCCTCTAGGATCTTCCTATAGGACTGTTTCAGTTCCTATAGAAGATATATAGTTCCGATATAAAATTCTTGTAGGACTATTTTAGCTCCATATTAAAATTTAGATTAATATTATTTTCATGAAAATATAAAAAAACAATAAACAAACATATGGCTTATTATTGATCCAAGGGTTGGACATAAAGTAGCTCATTTAGTCCATGTATTAAGTTATCTTTTTAATTACAGTTTTCTATCATACACTAGATAGAATTTATATTTTGCATTCAGTTTTCTTTCCATGGTTTAGTATGATTTATTTCATTCCATTAGACTAAATTCCTTTTCCTGCAATTTAGATTACTTGCTCTTCCAATTTGGTGTGCTTTTCATTCAAATAATAGTTTAACTTTTATTTCTATTGAATTTCAATTTCCTGCAACATTTCCTGCATTTCAACACTTGATCAATATCATACCTATACTAATATCAATGCATATGACATATACATTGCACAACACCTCTCAAGTTTGTACAAACCTTGGGTTGACAAAGTAAAGTAACAAGCCAAGGATGCAATAGCACTATTGTTGTTATTCTAAGGCCTATCACTTTTTGGCATCATTTTCGGGGAAGTGATAAATTATCCATATCATTTTCCTTTGTGTTTTCCTTTGTGTGACTTGGAGAAGTAGAAAATATACCTTAGTCACAAGGCCAACCTCACTATATAATTTTTGTAGTGTAAAATCTCAATTGCTTTCATTTCGAGTGAGTATTGTTAGTTCCTTGTCACACTCTTTGTATTTTAGTATTATATATATAAAGAAAAAAATAGTTTTACTTTCATTAATTTCATGAGTGACTAAACCTAGAGATAGGAAAGGAAAATGTTTATCAAAAAATCCACCCCCAAAAATAGGTCCAAGCAATCTAGAGATAGGTCTTGAAACACGTGAGAGTTTCTTGGAAAGGGAATCTAGAGAATTTGAAAATATTTCAAAAGAAATACAATCTCCCTCACCTCATTCCATGGTTGGTGAAGAAGATATGGTATAAATATTTAAGTTTCCCATTCAAGAATCCAATGGAGAGACCAAGATGAAAAATATTAATCCTTCTGACTTACCCCATTTTCATGGAATTATTTCTGAATATCCTGACACTTTCTTGTTTGAGTTTACAATTATATGAAGGACATATGATTATACTGTTGATGAATAGAAGCTCAAAAATGTTTCCTTCAACCTTGAAGGATTCATTTCTAAGATGGTTCATAATCTTGGAGGTAAATGGTATCAAAACTTGGGATCAAATGGAAAAAATCTTTATTGAAAGATATAGAGACAATTGTAGAGAAAGGGACATAAGGGATGATATTTTTAGAATGACTCGAGGACCTAATGAATCTTTGGAAGACTTTGAAGAGATATTTCAACTAAACTACAAAAGAGGTCAAAACTATACTATGGATGAAGACTCGCTCAATATTTTCTTACTCAAAGGAGTAAGAGAGGATATCATGGAAACACTAAATCTACTATCCAATGGATATATCTATCAATTAGACTATGATCATATCAAAAGAATATTAAAAAACCATTCAAGATCCTCAAGAAATAAAGGTAGAAGTAGTAGAGGTTTGGTACCACAATCTTCTAATGCTACAACTCATATAAAAAATGAATTGGGAGGGTTAATACAATATATGAAAACTAATATATTTCATTCTTTATCCATGCAAATCGATACTTTGCAGATCAAAAATAAACATGAGGAATAAAATAAGGAATTGGTTGTATATTGTCCTAAATGCATTAAAAAGAATCCTAGAAATGAATTCCCTCTAGATCTTATAGATGTTTCTAGTATTTGTGAAGAAAATCATCCAACTAACGAATGTCCTTCTTTTCTAGGATTGAAAGCTAATTTCGAGGAGCAGAGGAGAATGTGGAATCACTATACTTCATCAATCAAAGGAGTCTTGTAGCACCAAGACCCTTCCAAATAGGTTTGAATTTCAATCCTACTCAAAATTTTGGTGCATATAATACATAGATGTATTCTCAACCACGGTATAATCCTAATCCATCTCCCATGACAAATCCAAATCCTTGGAAATATCAAGGACTACCAATTCCTCCTCCATACCAATCCTTTCCTAGCATGCCACAAAATCAAAACCCCCAATGGAGTCAACCTCTACAAGGATGGAGGTGACAAAATTTTCAGCAACCTTCATTAATGCCTCCTCCTCCTCAACCCAATAACACTACTAAAAATAGTTTTCCTCCTAAACAACCTCAACTACCTACTCAACCTACTCTAAATCCTAATTACAAGCATGCTCAACCTATGTAGAAACAACTTATCAAACTTGTTCATTGGAACTACAAGAAATTAATCTTAGATCAAGAAAAGTCTTGAAATAAAAACCAAATATCATAGAAGATGTAGAATCTAAGAAAGAATATATTATCTCACCGCAACCAAAAACTCCTCCTTATCCTAAAAGATTAAATGAAAAGAAAACTTATACATCCAAAGAGAATAACTTTTAGGAGAACTCAAGAGTTTGTGCATAAGGTTACCTATCTTACAAGGAATCAAGGATGTGAGCATTTTCAATAGATTTATCAAAGAAGAGTGCATCATAAGGCTAGGGAGAAAAAGAAAAGATGCCCCCACCATAAATGTTATTGGACAACTAGTTGAACTTATGCTTGGAAAGATAATTGTACCTAAGTAATTGGATCCAAGAATCCCTTTAGTGAATGTTCACATTAACAAAACCTTGATCTAGAATAATATTATATATTTACGGGTTGTCATCAATGTTATGACTAAGGATACTATGTTGGAACTCAACCTTTAGATCTCGAGGGAAACCCCTATTGTCCTTCAACTTGCATATAGATCCACTGTCAAACCTAAAGGGATGTTGGAAGATATAATAATCTCTATTAATTCTTGGGAGTACCCTACTAACTTCTTAGTCCTTCAAACAAATTCTCAATTCAATCGACACCGTCTTATTCTAGGGATGCCTTGGTTGGCTAAAGAAAATGCATACATTAGTTGTAGGCCAGGCAACATGACTATAACTGATGGCCTATCGCAAAAATAAATTATTCTTTATCCTCCTGCCCAAACTTTGATAATATAAAACCTTCCTATGTGGGTATAAGAAGAATATTATATAAACCAAACAACTTCCTATCCCATCTACACTATCAACACATTCTTTTCTAGTAGAAACATTTATGAGGACAACTTCCTTGAAAATTTTCTACAAAACCAATATCCAACTGATGTGAAAATAGAGGTAATAAATGATGAAACCAGATTTGAAATTTCTGTTGGAAATCAAACAAAATTATGTATAGACTTATTCACTACTAATATTTAAGACCCATATGTTGAAACCATAGAGATAAGCGATGAAAAAACACTCAAAATCAATACTACACTTACCAAGCATCAAGAACGAAAATTATTAGATGTGATGAAAATAAACATTGAATATTTTGCATGGGATTATAAGGATATGAAAGGAATCCATCCTTTCATTTTTACTCACCATATTTACATCAAAGATGACTACAAACTTGTTAGGAATCCCCAAAGAATGATGAACCCTACAATGAAGGATATAGTTAAACAAGAACTTCAAAAGTTGTTAGATGTCAGATTCATATATCCAATTTTAGATAGTGAGTGGTTCTCTCCTCTTGTTATTATTCCAAAAAATAATGGGAAATGGAGGATACGTGTGAAATAGCGAGAGCTAAACAAGACCACAAGGAAGGACCATTTTTATTTACCCTTCATTGACCAAGTCTTGGATTTCTTAGCTAGGAAAGAATACTTTTCATTCTTGGATGGTTTGGTGGATATAACCAAATTGAGATATGTCCTAAAGATCAAGATAAAACAACCTTTACTTGTCCATGGGGCACATTTTCTTATAGAGTCTTACCATTCAAACTATGTAATTTCCCGACCACTTTCCAAAGATAAATACTTAGCATATTTTGAGAAATCATCCATGAAAAAGTTGAGATCTATATGGATGACTTAACCCCTTATGGGAAGTCTTTTGATGAGGCCTTAGACAATCTGGATAAATTTCTCCAAAGATGTAGATAAATGAACTTATCACTTAGCAATTAAAAATGAAACATGAAGATGAATGAAGGGATTGTCTAAGGACACCACCTATCCTATAGAGGAATTGAACTGGAAAACAATAAAGTCAAAAGCATCACACTACTTCCTACCCCACTGAAACCAAATGATATTAAAAATTTTCTTGGAAATGCAGGATACTACAGGAGGTTCATCAAGGATTTCAGTAAGATAACTTCTCCCATGTTTACCATGCTATCCAAGGATGTATATTATTGTTGGACTATAAACTTTCAACAAGCATTTGAAACAATAAAAGAAAGACTCTCAACTGCTCATGTGCTACAAGGTCCCAATTGGGCTCTTCAATTTTATATTCATATCGATGCATTAGATAAACTTGTAGGAGAAAAATTGGGACAAAATGAATATAACAAACCTTATGCAATTTATTTCATAAGTAAAAACTTGGTTGGTGCATAGCTAAAATACATTGTTGCAGAAAAGAAAAAATTAGCAGTAGTTCATGTTCCAAATAAATTCAGAAATTATATTATAGGGTATAAAGTTGTTGTACATATAGATCATGTTTCCATTAGATACTTGATGAATAAACTTGACATCAATGGCATAATGATTAGATGGTTTTTTTATTATTACAACAATTTGATCTAACTATTCTTGATAATCTTGGAAAGAATAACGTAGTTGCAGATTTTTTATCCAGGTTGACCATTTCTACTAAAGAAGGAATGATCGATGATCATTTTCCAGATGAGAACCTCTTTTCCATATCAACTATCCCCCTAGTTTGCTAACATAGAACATTATATGACAACAGGGAATTTTCCTCAACATTTCTCCTACCAAGAAAGATGCAAGATAGTGTTGATGTTTGCACAACATCGGGAAGACATTCTCTTAGAATAATAATTAATAATATAATTATTGATTATTAAATACCATATATAATAAGTAAATGATAATAATAAATAGTTATTGATTATTCAAGGGATGCATCCTTTCATGTATTCTCACCATATGTTCCCTATATACGGAACACTCATCATTGTAATAATATATCGATTATATCTCATATGAAGAAAAACAATATGGTATCATAGAAGGCATGGTCTTGAATCCATCACTGGAGGCCCAGGAATATGAGAGAAGATAACTTGCATCAAAATCATTGCGTGCGATAGAAATATTTAGGCCTCCACATTGGATATTAATGTTCCTGATTTCTTGAAGAATATGTTTGAAGGCGATGATGGATCTAATTGGATTGGTTATGTTGCATTGTCATACAATGAAACAGAGATCAAATATCTTGGACGCAGAGATATTGTGGTGGCATTGAGAGGAAATGCAACATGGATGCAATGGATAGAGTGAATGCACAAGAATATGCTCAAACAATACGAGCATCACTAATTTTATGCAGACACTAAATCCGCCTCATTTTAATCCATTAGAATATCATGAGGATGTGAAGGTGTAGATGGGATTTATGAGGGTCTACACTTCCCATGATTTGTCATGCAAGTTTAACCATGGAAGCACAAGATAACATCTTCTGTGTGAAATTTCAAGACTTGTACAGAAATACAAGGGAGAAGAGCTTAGCATAACCATAACTAGACACATCATGGGTAGTGTTGGCTATTCTAGGTGCTTCTGATATTACCAAGATTGAACTAAATCACTCCCATTATGAATCTTGTGGCAGAATACCAATAATGGTATATTCATTTGCAGGCCCCCGCGTTGGAAATGTTGCTTTCAAAGATCGGTGTGATGAACTGGGCCTCATAATTCCGCGGGTCATGAATGTTCATGATGTGGTGACAAAGATACCCAATTTGTTGACGATAAAAATTGCAATGAGGATTTCTCCCGCAAAGTGTTGCTAAAGACTATTATTTATAAGATAATGATATATAATATTAGTAGGTGGGACTCCCTTGTATATTGGAGGATCGGGTTCTTATTTGATATTATGCTAGTGTTCGACAATGTTTACAGGGTTCTACATGATTGATGGTGAAATGTTGGTACTATTGCGACAAATGGATGATGGATAATGCATGTTATGTGTTGGTTATGTTGCTCTAGGCTCTAATTTCATGTCATGATGGCTTATGTTATCAATTATTACCTTTTTCTATTGGCGCGTTGATTCATTACTTGTGACACACCTGCACAAGATACATGTTAGTAACAACAAATAAGAGAAAAAGATAAGAGAAATATGGAATAAATCTAGAAAGGAAAATATTCTATACTATGCTACACTATATGCATTTGAAATTTAAAAGGGTTGATGTTAGTCCTAACTATCAATGTTAGTGGATATACGATGTTATTGAGTTATATGAAGGCACATTTGATATATGTTATGCTTTTGGATATTGGTTAGTATGTATTGGGTGGCGCATTTGGAAAACAATGGATGTTAGTTTCGATGCATGGATTAATGGAATGGGTTAATGTTGGCTAGATGGCGTGTACTACATAATTGAATGAGGAAGAGGATGGAAGTGGTGTGCATTTACTACACGTCCCTCCATACTTTCCCCATTGGTCATAACCCTAGCTTGGCTATTGTTAAATTGTTGTTCATTGTGGTTAAGCTCTGAATTTAGGCAAGGAAGGAACTTCTCGACCAAGCTCGCATTTTTAAGGAAAATCTGGTTATAGATATGTTTTTTTCACCATCCATGAACTCGTTGTATTTATGAAATAGATTTTGTCTTGGTGATGTATTGGTCTGTGTTTTCCTTGAGGCTGGAAACTGTGCAAACTCTTAGTGTTTCTCTGGAATGGTTGCTTATGTGTTATTCATTGCAAATGGAAAATTGGATGGTTGAATCGAGTCCATTTATTATTTTTGTGTGGTGAACATTGAGCAATTTTAACACACAGTAATGGTTAAATTATACATAGTAATTGTTAATTGATCATAGTAATTATTTGGTTAGTGTTGGATCATTTGCATTAAATACAGAATTGGTTTATTTATTACTTAATTGATTTTATGAACAATATCCACCCTTTTCCCCTACCATTATTTCACTTTTTGCTAATTACAATCCTCTTGCCTTCCCATATTCATTACTCACTCCATGTTCCTAAAATTTAATTACAGTTAAGAGGAACCTTGTATTATGATAGTTTAAGATCCCGAGGATGGACTACAGTGATATGTTCTTTGCTTTACATTACAATTTATTGTTGTTGTATGTGAGTAGTAACCATGATCTTTTCCCCCTCATTTTAACATTTTTCACTCAATACAATCCCTCGCATGTCCCATAACCGTTGTTCACCCCTTCTCATTGAAAACGGTTAAACAATTTGTATGGATTGGATTTCATGAGTCTGATATGTTGCTAAGCCAAAATTTATTTCATATTTTAAAAAAGGAGTTGTCATGTATGGTTGTTAAAGAAACTGTTTTTTAATCAATTATGCATACATGAATGATCTTTTTCAGTTGGGGTAGCCATGGAAGAGGTAACTGAGGAACAGGTAATTGGAACAAGGGCCCTAGAAGGCCAATATTCTCCATAGACTTTGATGCAGACTCACAAGAATTAGGCCAATTGTTTCAAGATGGGTTTTTTAATTGGATTGGGAAAGGAGTGGTCCAACCTAGGCTTGAAAGGCCTCCTTTCCAAGCCCCATAGGTCCCTAGTATTCTTGTGTCTCCTCATGTCTCACTATATCCTAAAGTCCCCGAAAATGATAGATGGCAAGAGATTGTCCACCTGGCAGTCTCCCAACATCGTGGTTGGCCTAACTTGTCTTTACCTGCTCCCTCACCTATGAATCAGATTGTCCAAGATGCCTCTGTCCACTCACTAGTTCAATCTTCCCATGCGAGTAAAAGGTTTAAAATCGAGGCCCACCATGTCCCTAACAAAGGAAAAGCCACAACTGCCCCTTCCTCACCCTCCAATGGCTCTGATAAATCTGTGTCCTCGCGTATTCATTTGAGGGATGATTCCTCTCATGTGATTATTGATATTAGGCCTAAAGGCTCAGCACATCCTAAGGAAAATTCAGAGAGATTAAAAGGTGACAGCATCAACAAGGGAAAGATTTCATCTCAAAGTGGAAAATATGGATTTTACATTTTTTATTTATAAATTGATGATAGCAGTTGACTTTTGAAATTTTGGACAACACATTATTTTTGGATATATGGGTAATATATTTTGGAAATAATTTCAAAATCATTGAGAGAAAATTGTCAAAGTGAATGTGATGATGGAAGTCAAAAGGAGGGATGTTTTTTTTAATTAACTAGTTGTGTTATGATTGTTAAAATCTAAAGGGAGTCACAAGGGGTCCCACCTACTAGTTATTATTTATTTAAAAAACCCTTACTATGATTTATTACTTTTCCCCCTAACTAAAAAGTTGGTTGAGTTTTAGTTAACTTAACTAATGAAGTAGTTCAACTACTTCAACCAATTCTAATTTTCTTAAAGGAAAAAGGAAATGAAGGAACAAGAGGAGAATAGAAGGAGAAGCATACTAAGGTTTTCTCTTTGAGTTTGTGTTGAGATAGTTCAGTTTTCATTCATTCCTTAATTTATCACAAGCCTAATTATTTTTTATGATCGCAGGGTCTTATTGTAGACAACAAGATTCAGGGCTGAATTACATCATTCAGACACTTGTTTTTCAAATGTGTTGATCTATCTTTGATAGTCTATGTAGACTTGTATGTTTGTGAATTAGTTTTCATGAGTGGAAAAGGATATTGTGCAGAGTCGAGTGGGAATCAATCTGTGGCAAGGTGATCCAACTTTTAAATTTTAGTTTTTTTATTTTCTGTCAGAAATCCTTTTGTATGTTTCATCGGGGATGCATAAGTTTGACTTTGGTCCAAAACTTCTTCAAGAAATTTTGTAAAGAGAATGATTCTTTGATGAATTGGAATGAAATAAAGGATTTCTTTATGTCTCATCTGTTTTGATTATCGAATTGGTTTATTTACTTCAGTCTCTATATTTATTTTAGTATTTGTTATGTTCATAAAATTACATAAATAATGAAATTTTCAACAAGATTTTATTTATAAAAAAAAACAGCCTAAACACTTGTAATCAATACTTGTGAGTTAGGATATTAATTTTGATGGCTATAAACATAGGGTGATATTCCCATCTATTTTTCTTTAGCCAAGTAGGATATGAAAATGCTTGAGTAAGATCATTTCATATCTTTTCCTCAACATTTATTTGGCAACCATACTGGGGAGATCTCCAATATCTCTCTGGTTAATTTTGTATGCTTGATTAGCATCGAATACATCTATTTTTTTTTTATATTGATTCTTTGACTGTTTTATTTCTTAATGACTGTGTCTATTGCAAGGCATCCTAATATTGAGCCCGGTCTTCAAGATCAGACCAACATTTCTTTGAATTTGTTCAACACCATTTTAGACACTGCCAATAATCATTCTTGTCTTAATCATCCATGGGAAGCAATTGAACGAGATATTAGTGCCCAAGAATGTTGGGAAGCTAGACGTAGACAGCCTAGAAATCAATAGTAACCTTCTTGTTCCTTCATTTTTGGCCTTACTTTCATGTCCTTAGACTCTCATGTTTCTAGAAGAAGAAGAGGCTTATCACCTGGAATTTATCCTATTGTTGAAATATGAAGAAGGAACGTTGTGTTTTCGACCCAACAAAGTTATCTAAAGAGAACGTTGTCTGATGCTTCTAGTTCGTCTTTCTCTCCCTCACCTATCATCCACAATATGGCATATAGTGATGGCTATGGTGACACTGGAGGTGCTTCCTCCTCTCAATCTTCATCTTCTTCAGTGATTGGTAGATTATATAGCCACCATATTCTTGTCCAACCTACCACAAATCCCACCAAATTCATTAAAAAGTACGAGCTTTTTCAGTTTGAAGAAGATACTACAACCACACCGTGGCATGTGTCCTCTCCTATTAACCTAGAACTTGCTACTCGTCCACTTCCTAAATTCAAAGAACATATTCCCAAGTTTTCGAGAAATAACACTATCACTACAAATGAACACTTAGTGGCATTTTCTAATTCTTGTCACAGCATAAGAGAAAATGAAAACGATACTTTTGTGTTTATTCGTTAATTCCTTGGAAGGAAAGGTTGTGGTCGATCTCTTTGACCTTCCTCCTAATATTTTGTCTACTTGGGAGGAGTTAATCTATTACTTCATATACACTTATGGGCAATCTAAAATCCCTGCCAAGAAGTTACAGGGATACAGTAACATTGCCTATAAGGATGGTGAGACCATCAAGCCATTCAACTTTCATTTCACTAAGTTATACAATCAAATCTCTGAACTCATTTGACCTCAGAACCAAGCCGCTTTCATGCATTACTATAATGCATTACCTTCCCCCTATCATCATAGGCTTGAAGAAAAATCCATTGATAACCTCGGTTCTACTCTGCATACTTGTTTAGAGTATGAAGAACAACTTGAAAGAACAGGTCTTCCTCAGGGAGAATTGGTTAAATAGACAGACATGTCCGCCCTCTTATAGATAGTACAATATATGAATAATCATATGATAGTGTATGAGAAAAAGGGAAATGTATCCCCTCTCACCCCTGGAGCTTCATCCTTTTCTGCACCCCCCTTTAGAAATCCAATTGAAAATCATTTTCATCCTAAAGCTATCTTTCCTCACAGTTGGTGTAACTTTTGCGAGGAACACCACGAGGAAGCCACATGTGAGGTAAGGAAGAGTGTCAAAGATAAGATCTTTGGTAAACGACCAGAAACTACCATCGTTTTCCTAGATTTTGTAGATCCAGAAGATGTCATGATCATCAATAATAGGAAAAAATCCTATGCTCCCAAAGGAAAATTTGATCCTCCCCGCAACTCTTCTAGCCTGAGCTCATCCTCACCAGCTGCTACTTTCTAGGTTCCTAAATTTCCTAACAGTCAAGGAATTACCTCCCCTCTCCCCTCTTCCAAATACAATATCCTAAATCAGTTGGCTAACATCAAAGCAGATGCAACCCTTCTAGACATGGTTGTCTTCCCTAAACAACATAGGCATATGAAACAATTCATGGAAGGAAAAGATTATGTGGTAGATAACCTTAATCAAGAGGTGAATGAAGAGGATTTGTCTATAAATAAAGTAGGTTTACATAACTTTATATACCCTGTAAAAAAAAACCCTTTTTATATTTCTGTAAAGATTATGGATAAGATCACCCATTGTTGCCTCATTAATGGCGGTTTGGGACCAAGTGTGATTTCAAAGATTATTATGGAAGAGATAGGCTTGTCTTGTACAAATAAAAACACTAGAAGCATGCTCTCCTATAATAGTCTACAACAAACAACCATAGGAGATATTAAAGACATGACCTTAGTTTTGTGCGCACACCCTGAAATAAGGACAACCCTTAGCATTAAGGTAATTGACATGATAGTAAGAAATTGCTCAATCATCTTGGGAAGAGATTGGCAAGATTTGATGGGTGGATACCTCTCACTCGATGAGACACACTTATCCATTCCTTGGAATGGTAAAAACATTGTAGTCCTTAGAGAGGGAAGGATTTCACCTTACATAGAGAGTGTCCCACAACCTAATGTGAACTATATCGAAGAGGACCTAGGAGTGTATTCCATCTTTGTTGAGGAGGATAGCATTCCCTTGGAACAAAGTTATTTAGATGATGGTATGTGGCACATGCACTTTGATGGTTCATGCTCTAATGAAGGTAACAGAGATGGAATTATCTTGATTTCTCCTATAGGAAAAATCCACAACTTTTCTTATAGGTTGGAGTTTGCTTGCACAAACAATGTCACTGAATTTGAAGTTGTATTATTAGGCATTGAAAATGCCTATAATCTTGGTTGTGATCACCTTTTAGTTTTTGGATATTCTAAGCTTATTGTGAACCTTGTACATAAGATATACTCTCCTAAAAACAAGCTAATGAAACGATACACCCAAAATGTTTGGGCCCTTATCTCGAACATAGTATCTTTCAACATCACTCATGTTAAGAGGGAGTTAAACTCAATGGCTTATTGGTTAGCTATTTTTTCAGCCTCTCCTAATCAAAGAGGAGTCGAAAAGGAAGGTAGGTGAAACCATCTCCTTGAACATTGGGACACCCGAATCTCCAAAGGATGTTAAAATAAGTGCCCAATGTTCTGATGAAGAGAAAATGAAGTTTGCCAAGCTACTTGGTGAATTTAAAGATGTTTTTTCTTGGTCTTATGAGGATCTTCATGGTTTTGATCTTGGTTTTATACAACATGTCATCCCTATCAAGGAAGGCATAAAACTAGTTAGTAAAAAACAAGGACCTATCAACCCTGCATCGGAAGAAGCTATTCTAAAAGGATTGGAAAAAATCTTGAAGGCCGGTATCATCTTTCTAGTCAAGTGTTCTGGATGGGTTCCAAATTTGGTTCCTATTTGGAAAGCCACAAAACATATCAAATTTTGCGTTGATTTTCACGTAGTTAGGAAGACTATTATGAAAGGTTATTTTCCTCTCCCTAACATAGACACGATGTTGCAGCAAGTGGCAAGGTCACAGATGATGCCTTTACTTGACGATTTTTCTAGTCACAATCAAATAAAGATAAAAGATGTAGATAAATTCAAAACCACTTTTATTACTCATTGGGGTACCTTGACTTACGAACGTATGCCTTTTGGCTTATCAGGTGTGAGTACCACTTTTAAAATACCTATGAAAATAACTTACGACAATTTGATTGATAAAATTATTCATGTTTATCTTAATGATCTAATCATGTACTTTAGAGGGCTATCAATTGTTTCAAAGTTCCAAGAATTATGGTTGGGTCCTTTCAAAATCGATTTTTTCCTGGGTACTAACTCTTACATTCTAAAATATTTACAGGAGCGATTGTTTTCCTACAACACTAACGGTTCTCACTTGAAACATTATGTGGAACCAACTTGAAAGTTTTAACGTTGTTTGGATTTTTTGTATACTAGTAGTCTAGTTCTGATTTCATTTTTCCATTGTTTTTCATTTATGCTTTTACAGTAGTTTGATTTCTGATTTCTATTTTAATAACTTCCTATTTCTTTTACTTTTTTGTCATTTTATTTCTATTGTTTTAAAATTTTGTAATCTTTCTTTTGTCATGATTTTTATTGCCTTTCATCTTTTAGTTTATTTTTTTGTCAAGAATAAGATGTTAGATCAGTTCTGCCACTGTGACACTCCTGCAAGATATTGTTAGTCAATAACAATCAAGATTACATAGTTGTTATGATGTTTCCCTTGAAAGCACGCTTGAATTTGTTATTTTCTTTCATTGTTGTCTTATAAAGAAACCGGTTATCTCTTGCTTCTACTTTCCATTTCTTAATCCATTTGAGAATTTGAAAGAGCAAGTCCATAATTTTTCTCCTTGAATTAAAGAGTAGATTCTGGTTGAATGGTTATGCATATAGGGATAAACCCCCTCATACTTAAATTTTTTCATGAGTTATTCCCAAATTCTCGATCATTTTTCCATTAAAGCCTCTCACTTCCCCCTGTTGCACAATCATCCTGGTTGTACCTTCTCGATCCACTTCTCTTGGTCTACGAAACCATGTGTTCTGAGTTCTAAATATGTTGAAAACAAATTTCCCTGTGGAGTTGCTAGTTTGTTGACAATAAAAATCGCAATGAGTATTTCGCTCGCAAAGTGTTGCTAAAGCCTATTATTTATAAGCTAATGATATATAATAGTAGTAGGTGGGATCCCTTATAGATTGGAGGACCGGGTTCTTATTTGATATTATGTTTCTATTTGGCACTGCTTATGGGGTTCTACATGATTGATGGTGAAATGTTGGTACTATTGCGACAAATGGATGATGGATAATGCATATTATGTGTTGGTTCTATTGCTCTAGGCTCTAATTTCATGTCATGATGGATTATGTTATCCGTTATTACCTTTTTATATTGGCTTTTTGATTCATTAATTGTGACACACCTACACAAGATACATGTTAGTAACAACAAATAAGAGCAAAAGATAAGAGAAATATGGAATAAATATAGAAAGGAAACTATGCTATACTATGCTACACTATATGAATTTGAAATTTAAAAGGGTTGATGTTAGTCTTAACTATCAATGTTAGTGGCTATACGATGTTATTGAGTTATATCGAGGTGCATTTGATATATGTTATGATTTTGGATATTGGTTAGTATGTATTGGGTGGAACATTTGGAAAATAATGGATGTTAGTTTCGATGCATGGATTAATGGAATGGGTTAATGTTGGCCAGCTAGCATGTAATACATAATTGAATGAGGAAGAGGATGGAGTCGACGTACATTTACTTCACGTCACTCCATAATTTCCCTACTGGTTGTCACCCTATCTTGGCTATTGTTCAATTGTTGTTCGTTATGGTTAAGCTCCGATATTCGGGCGAGGAAGGAACTGCTCGACCAAGCTCGCATTTTTAAGGAAAATCTGGTTACAGGTATGTTTTTTTTGCCATCCATGAACTCGCTTTTTTTATGGAATAGATGTTGGATCCGTGATGTATTGGTCTATGTTTTCCTCGAGGATGGCAACTATGTAAACTCTTGGTGTTTCTCTGGAATGTTTGCTTGTGTGTTATTCATTGCAAATGGAAAATTGGATGGTTGAAGTCACAAGTCCATTAATTATTCAGTGTGGTGGAAGCCATGAAGGATCTCTATTGTCTTTATGAGTTTTTTTTTTAGGGTTTCATTACTTCTAGACTTGCTACATCTCCTCACAGTTTTCTAACCATACCTAGTCGTATTTGGTGTTATGGGGTTTTCTGTGTAATTCTTGAAACTCCTTTGGGTCACTGCATATCATTTTCCACCTAGTCATGGGCTCGTTTTATATTATTGGTCTCTGCATAGTTGTTTATGGTGGCTATTATGACAAGAGGGTTTCTTAGGGTTGGTTTCTATTACCTGATATCTGCATTTATATCAACACTATTTGGTTTTTTGGGGAAAACCACGAGGGTTATGCCCTGCATGTTCTTGGTGTTATTTACTGGCCAATAAGGAACCTCTTCTTCTTTATTCATAATATATCCTACCTGGTGTGAACTGTCACCCTCTTGCAAGCTAATGATTATATGGCTTGTGTGTCCACCGTGTTGTCTCTAAAGGTTCTCACCTATTGTTGGTGTAGTCGACTCCAATCTCCCTGTGTTAGTTCCACCGAGCTCACCCTTGATTATTCAAAGCCCAATTTTGATAAATGAACTAGCTATTTCTGGTTGGGTATATTGTTGACTGTTATGAGTTGGTAGAGTAGTGTCGACAATGGTTTGATTATGGGCTCATCTCTGTTGACCGGGTTGATTACACAGTTGTAATCAGAAATTATGATTGGTGTATAATCACTATATTCTTTTATTGTGACAATTGATTCGATAGCTCAGCATGGTTTAAATTGGTTGATTTGAGAAATGGAATTGGGCATACATTCACTGCTTCCTTGTGTTGGACTGATAACTCAACATTGTTTTATGGTTTGATTGGGAGTATGCTTCTTTGCGTATGGTTGGTTTGTATGTTTCCTATAATGCGTTATAAATTGAAATGGTGGTCGTTGTTACTATGTGTTTAAATTGATTGATCTGGATCATTGCAGTTTAAGGAATTGATAGTTGTGACTTGGTTGTCTACTGTGTATGTTTATGGATATCATGCGTCATATCGTTTGATTGCACCATCATAGATGGGTATGGGTTCTATAACAGTATGGTTTCATTGCAATTTAATTTTTAAATTGATTAGTGGAATGGAATCGGGCACCATTTTAAAAGAACTTGTGTCTGTGTTTGATTTGTGGAAATAGTATATGGACAATGGTTAATGGTTTTGATGTTGAACAGAGCTGAATAAAATGACTATGCGTTCATTGGAATTGTTTTAAATATTAAATGGAAGAAGTGAGAGGAAACATAATTCTTATACAGGTTGTTTGGAAGGAATATTGTTTTTGAGTAAGATGGCACTACGTTAATTAAAAGTGTTAAGGATTTAAATGTGAATAGTGAGCAAGTTTAACACATAATAATGGTTAAATTATACATAGTAATTGTTAATTGATCACAATAATTATTTGGTTAGTGTTGGATCGTTTGCATTAAATACAAAAAAAAAATTATGGATTACTTAATTGATTTTATGAATAGTTCCTACTCTTTTCCCCTACCATTATTTCACTTTTCGTTAATTACAATCTACTCACCTTCCCATATTCATTACTCACTCCCTGTTCCTAAAATTTAATTAGAGTTAAGAGGAACCATGTCTTATGATAGTTTAAGATCCTAGGGATGGACTGTTAAGCCCTAATATTGGCTCATTACCCCTTAATTGGGGCATATTAAATTAGTAATGTTATTTTATTTATGTCATATTTATTCCTTTAGTTGTAATTATACCTCCTAGTCTCCTATATATATACCAAGGAGACATTTTCATTTGGAATCATCTTGTACTTGAACATTTTAGTGGGGTAAAAGGAGGTTTCCCCCTTGAAGAGGCTTATTATTTGAAATTATCTCGTTTTCAAGGTGTTGAGTACTTTTTCTGAGGTTTTTCTATGCTATATTGATATTTGGTTCTTCACATATGGTATCAGAGCTCAAGGTCTTGAGGTTTCGCTGCTACATCTGATACACCTTGGAATTTTAACTATAACTGTTTTTCTACAATGTTTCATAAGGAACCGTTTGGAGGATATTTAGTAGACAGATCAAGGTACGTTGGGTTAAAATTTCAGCTCCTGAGGCCTTATACTTTCAGAGATACAACCTGTACAAGATGGGGTTCTGGAATCATCCTAAACTGAGTCATTGCGGAATTTTTGCCATTAAAATTTTTATGTAACGTTTTAGACCCTGAAATCTAGAGGCTATTCAAATAAATTAGTAAGGTATCTGTGGTAAACATTTCATCTTCTGGATCATCTTAAATTGTAGATACACCCTGTGGAAGATAGGGTATATGACTAGTCCTATTGACTAGTCTCAAGAAGGTGTTCCAGGTAAAACAATCATAACTTCTTCGTAGAGTATCCAATTGAGTGGAAATAGTTTCATTGGATATTGGACAATCTGTAGTCTTGTTGGTACGATTTTCAGAATTTTATATCAATTATTTTGTGCGGGGCACGCTATACAAGTGAAATCTCCTGGAAAGGCCAAAAATCAACAAGTTGTGGGGAAGTTACCATAAATTCCACTTGGCACATCTAATTTTGATCAGACCTCTGGCATTGCAGAGAAGAAATATCAAAGAACTACATAAAATAAAGTTTCATACCTAGAAGGGCCGAAACTTGGGAGATACAACAGAAGAAATATTGTCTAGCAGAACCACCTCAAAATCAAGGTTCAAAAGTGATACTTGG
>JZKD02S1763249.1:263971-274212 GCA_000966675.3 Picea glauca | reverse complement strand
ACTTGGATAAGAATGATCCCAAAATATCAGGGAATCTAGTACTAGGATAACCATTCGAATGCCAACCCATCCTTCTAGAAGATTCCCTTCTAGAAACATCGATAATTCATCTTTTCCCATGCTTTAGGAAGAGTTCGCACCCTAGCTGTTCAACACAGTGTGAGAAGTTTGCACCCTGGCTTAAAGAAGCCTACGAGAATGGGTCATTCTCGCACCCAAATGCACTAGCAGCCTGCGAACCTTCTTCAAAAATGAGTTTTATGGGAAGAGATGAAAGTAACTTTTCTCAGGAGAAAGTTCTTATGAAGAGCCTAAGTACACCATCATCAATACATCATCATGACGACCAAAATCATGGGTAACACTATGGTGGTTGTGTACCACTGGTAGAGACTTTGTTCCTCTGGAAAGTAGTTGTGTACTACTATGGAAAGATACCTCCCTATCTAAGAGGGAGTGTTGATGTTTCATTATTAGCCATAACTTCTCCTAGATTGGGCAACAGACCAAGGGAGATAGGATACATTTATCATAAAGTTTCACTTGTGGTAAATGGGCCTAGACATATTCCTTACTTGATAATGACAAGGAATAACATGGACTCAAGGTGTTGTAAGTGATTTCCATGTGTCAATTAGCATCAGGCTAACATTCACTCACATGTGTGTATTTGTGGTGAAAGATCATGGTGTGGTATTTGTCCTAGTCATGGTGATTTGATAAGTAATTATAAAGACTCAAGATGATATATGTTATTACAAGTGGACCCAAAGTGACCTTGATCTTAGATATATTTAATTGGCTCAGAGGGAGAGCCGAAAAAGGATTTTGTCCTCGGTTCAGGTGGGAGAGAGACATCTCCCAAGACTGACAGACAAGTGTCATGAGTCTAGGGTGAAGTTTGTATACTTCATATACAAGATTGGCATGATGTAAAATGTCTCCCTCGTTGAGAGGGAGTGTTGATGTTTGGATAACATCGGGAAGACATTCTCATAGAATAATAATTAATAATATAATTATTGATTATTAAATAACATATATAAGAAGTAAATAATAATAAATAGGTATTGATTATTCAAGAGACGCATCCTTTCATGGATGGTCACCATATGTTCTCTTTATATGGAACACTCATCATTGTAATAATATATCGATTATATCTCATATGAAGAAAAATAATAGATAGACCGGAAAATCACATCCTACACTTGGGTAGCAAGGTATTTGTTCAAACTTGGTTTAGACAAAATCTTGAGGAGATGCATAAGAGAAGATGAGGTACATGATATCCTCCATGCTTGTCATGATGACCCACGTGGAGGACACTTTGTAGAAAAGAGAAAAACCTACAATATATTACAAGTTGGATACTATTGGCCAACCCTACACATAGATGCTCAACAACACACTTCACATTGTGATGAATTTCAAAGAATGGGGAATCCTACAAATAGGAATGAGATGTTGTTTTTCTTCATATAAGATATGATTGATATTCGATATATTATTACAATAATGAGTGTTCCATATATAGGGAACATAAGGTGACCATCCATGAAAGGATGCGTCCCTTGAATAATCAATAAGTATTTGTTATTATTATTTACTTATTATATACTATAGTTAATAATCAATTAATAATTATATTAATTATTATCTTTAGATAATGTCTTCCCGATATTGTCCAAACATCAACACTCCATCTCAACGAGGGAGACATTCTGCAACATGCCACTCTTGTCTTTAGAGTATACAAACATGTAATATTATATATCATCTTGAGTCTTTATCATTCCTTGTCAAATCGCCATGCCTAGGACAAAGACTATACCAAGATCTTTCACCACAGGCACACACCTATGAGTGAATGTCGGCTTGATGGTAACTGACACGTGGAAATCACTTCAAGCACCTCGAGTCCATATTATTCCTTGTCATGATCAAGGAAGGACTACGTCTGGGCCCATTTATTACAAGTGCACCTTTGTGATAAATGTCTCCTATCTCCCTTGGTCTGCAACCCAATGTAGGAGAAGTTATGTCCGATGTTGAAACATCAACACTCCCTCTTAGCTAAGGAGGTATCTTTCCATAGTAGTGCACAACTACTTTCCAAAGACACACAGTCTCCGCCAGTGGTACAAAACAACCATAGTAATAAAATATTTTTCACACATGGAACTCCTAGGTGGACTTCTAAAGGCTACTCCCTCTAGGAACACTTAGGGTCAACTCCCCATAGTGTGAGACATCAAGGGGAAACTCCCTTGACATGTCCTCATGTTCTCTGAACATGGGATGATGGGATATAAGCCCAAATTCACTTATTCCTTCTCAAATAAGTGTCCACACATATCAACTCAACTCAATTAACAGAGGAGTACAATCTAGTGAAATTTTGTCACACATGGCACTCCATGTGGACTTCTAGAGGCTACACCCTCTAGAAACACTAGGGTCAACTCCCATAGTGTATGACGTCAAGGGTCAACTCCCTTGACATGTCCTCATGTGCTCTCCACATGGGACATTGGGTTATAAGCCCAACTGCACTTATTCCTTCTCAAATAAGTGTTCCACTTATCCCTCCTCAGATAAGTGTCCTCACAAATCAACTCAACTCAATTCACATAGGAGTATGATTTGGAGTAAGATTGTCACACATGGAACTCCATGTGGACTTCTAGAGGCTACACCCTCTAGAAACACTAGTGTCAACTCCCATAGTGTATGATGTTAAGGGTAAACTCCCTTGACATGTCCTCATGTGCTCTCCACATGGGACATTGGGTTATAAGCCCAACCGCACTTATCCCTTCTTGGATAAGTGCCCCACTTATCCCTTCTCGGATAAGTGTCATCACAGATCAAATCAACGCAATCACAGAGTAGTACAATCTAGAGAATGTCTCAGGAAGCTGCAAACATCAACATTCCCTCTCAGCGAGGGAGGCATTATGTGCCATGCCAAGTCTGTCACGGAAGTACTTGAACTTTGTCTTGGTTTGGTAAGAACATTAGAAACCTTCTCATCCGTAGGAAGGTACTGCACCAATACTTCCTTCCTCTACACCATGTCTCGGATGTAATGGTACTTGATCTCAATGTGGTTCAATTTGTCATGAAACACGGATTTATCAGAGATCTTCACACAACTTTGGTTACCATAATGAATAACAATGGAATCAAGCACATGTTCGGATAGATCTGCAAGGAGCTTGTGAAGCCACACTACTTCACATACTTTCATACTTAATGCAATGTATTATGCTTCTGTTGTGCTCAATGCCACATAAGTTCATTTCCTACTACACCGGGAAACCATGAAAGATCCCAAAGTGAAGCAACACTTGAAGGTGCTCTTTCTATCCACTGCACTCCCTGCCCAATCAGAGTCAATATATTCCTGCCATATTATATCAATACTGGAATTATATCTCAGACCATGTCGAACTGTGCCTCGCAAGTATCTCAACACATGCTTCACAACAATCTAGTGTGTCTATCTCAGTTGGCTCATAAATTGGCTAAGTGCACTCACTGCATAGCAAATATTTGGTCTAGTGTTAACCAGATACATCAATGATCCAATCAGTTATCTGTACAAAGTCAGATAAATTTCATCAAAATCGAAAGAAGACACACTTAGTTTCTTTAGATTTGTCGCCATTGGTATAGCCACGGGCTTGAAGTTCAGTATCTCAAACTTTTTCAATATCTCAACTGTGTACTTCCCCTAACTTAGGAAGATCTCATTAGTTCTCTGCCACACCACTAGTCCCATGTAGTAGTGAATCATACCAAGGTCCTTCATCTCGAAATGAGAGGTCAATGCATACTTGCATTCAAAAATAAATCTCTATGTACATGTGAGGAATAAATCATTAATGTAGAGGACCAAAATCAGGGCCTCACCATTAACAGTTTTTTAGTACAGGTTGGGATCAACAACACTTTTGCTAAAGCCCAAACTCATCAGGTGTCCATCAATACTCGCATACCAAGATGGAGGTGCCTTCTTGAGTCCATACAAGGCCTTATTCAACCTACACACATGAGACTCCTTCTCATGTATGGCGAAACCATCTGGTTGCTCGATGTATATTTCTTCCCCAATCTCTCCATTGAAAAAGGTTGTCTTCACATCCATTTGATGTACTCTCTAACCCATGGATGTTTCAAGGTAAATAATCATCTGGATAGAAGTGTATCGAGCAACAAGAGAAAATGTCTCTTCATAATCTATTCCCTCCACCTAAGAGAATCCTCTAGCAACAAATCTCGGTTTGTGCTTCTCGATGCTCCTGTCAACTGTGTGTTTGATTTTGTAGATCCATTTAGAAGTTACTGCAAAATTCCCATCAGGTCTTGGAACAATATCCCACACATCATTCTTCATGATGGACTGATACTCCTTCATCATGGCATCTCTCCATACTGGATTACTAGTTTCCTCCTCATAACAAGAAGGTTTAGAATCAATGATGTGGCTCATAGCTGCAGCATAACATGAATATCTCTGAGGTATCTTGCTTTCTCGGAAGGTATCATCTCTTTTTGTCTCTTACTCAATCTGTCTCTGACCAAGGATGACGATCTGATATTCCTTTGAAGACTCACTGTACCCCATATATGTATATTGAACACCCAAATAACCTAAAGTGTCCAACCTCAAGCTTTAACTCTTGTGAAGGCCTCCTCAGGAGTCATGTTCCTCAAGGAATTTTTTTATGAACATACATCATAGTCATGGATGCTTCTTCCCATAGAAACATAGGTAAATGTTGATCATGAATCATCACCTTGATTGTCTCAACAATAGATCTACTCTTCCTCTCTGCAACCCCATTTTGTTGAGGGTTGTGAGGAATGGTGTACTCCCTCTTGATCCCTACCTCAAACATCTCTAGGAAATGTCGAGGTTCCCTCATGGAACCAATGTCCCCTAAGACAAATGGAGGTTTCCTCATGAAACCAATGTCTTGGTTCCTTCATCTAGTAATCCATTGATTACTATGCAATCAACTAGTAGCATATTGCTACTATCATGCAATCGGTAGCTCAAATCATCCGCCACATTCTTTATGATTATGTTGCAATTAACCAGTAGCACATGACTACTGCAATGTCGTCCAATAGTACACAATTTTTTTCATGTCATAGTAGTATACAACTATTGTCCAGTGGTACACAACCACTGCTATAGTCTCCATTACCATGTTGTGATGTTTCTCCTCTCCCAGTAATCTTATTTACACCTAGCCACCTCGCATGGCATAGGAAAGACGACAACCATAGCCTCATTCACACCTAGCCACCTTGCATGGCATAGGAAAGACGACAACCATAGCCTCATTCACACCTAGCCACCTCGCATGGTTTCCACAATACTTGTGCCCAACTGAGCATTACTCCCTCGATCATCTCAGATGACTAATTAGGGAAACTCTTGTCCAGAGGGGTTTAGTCGGCTAGAGGAGAGAAAACACCACACCTCCCTCTTAATGAAGGTGAACATTCTTTGAGTGATTTCACAGGCTTGAAGATTCTTCCAATACTTCAAATCCTTTCTACCATGGTACCGGACATGTCAATTATAAAATGTCTCTGAACCCAAGACTCATATACAACATTGGCGTCCTTAATTATGACCAACATAACAGTTATTCCTAGAGCTCGAGATAGTGGCATTATTGGCCCTGATTTCATAGCTCATTCTAGTCCTCCAAAGAGCGACTATATTTTGCAATACATTCAACATTACTTAATTCACAACATATGGAGTTCCCGGGGTCTTTTAAAACTGTCTTTCCTATCTTCCTTTCCAACCGCGAAAGACAATTCATGCACATGCCTCAAGAATTACAAGTCACCCACAACAATATCTAATACATCAAAATGTACTCCCAGAGGCTCTCTATTCACTCCAGCACTGGTGAAGAACACCGGCTACAGCGTGACCAAATATCTCCATGCAAAATAGATCACGATAACTTTGATAGAGAGGTTGTTATAAGCATTCATAATGGAGCTCAGGAGAAATTCATTGGACTCTCGGCTGGAGGATATTTCTACATGACTGACAGACCCGATGAATTCCATGGCATTCAAAATCCATATAAGCGTCCATAACGCATGAGCGATCTCATTGTAGTTCATCTCCGTGATTTGGCCTTTGGGGAAATGAACGACTTCACAGTTTTATGTGGGGAGCTCTGCATTGATCCCTTCAATTTTGGGAGAATTTATACCATCGTGAAAGAGGTGGACATGGAGGATGCCATTGCTCTATCAATTGTCGCTCCAAATTTCCTCTCGATGGACCAATCTTATGCTGGAAAAAAATACCCAAAAGGCATGAAAATAGAGATCAAGCAGCCTCACTTGGTTAAAGCTGAGGATGGCTTCATTTGGCTTCACGTCGACAATCCCTGGTCGATTGGGAGATTAGAGAAGTTCCCGCAAGACAGGCCGACGAGATTCTTGCAGTGGTTTCGAACGCTTTATTGATTAAGCTCGTGCATACAGACTATAGCTACAGGTACATCCTCTCTAACCTCGCTCTTGGATTCATTGATCCTACATATTTGTGTGGAATAAGATGGATCGAGTTCAATCAAGCAAATTTGGAGCTCATCATTGTTGTTTTCCTAGGCCCTCCTGTGAGGGAGTAAGGCCCAGTCCCGCTCTAATACCATGTTGTTTTTCTTCATATAAGATATGATTGATATTCGATATATTATTACAATAATGAGTGTTCCATATATAGGGAACATAAGGTGACCATCCATTAAAGGATTCATTCCTTGAATCATCAATAACTATTTGTTATTATTATTTACTGATTATATACTATAGTTAATAATCAATTAATAATTATATTATTAATTATTATCTTTAGAGAATGTCTTCCTGATGTTGTCCAAACATCAACATGATATTCCCTTGCAACCTCAAGTATCATTGGAACCATTTAACAAGTGGGGCATGGAATTTATTGGCCCAACTGATCCACCATCAGGGTAGAAAAAGCACATACTAGTATTCACTTACTATCTAACCAAATGGGCTGAAGTAAAATATATGAAGGATGCCAAAAAACAAAATGTAGTTGCATTCCCCCAAGAATGCATATTCTCAAGGTTTGGTTATCCAAAAGATATATTCATATACCAAGGACCTCAGTTTACATCCAAAATTATTGAAGAAATCATGAAGGAACACAACATCCACCATATGAAACCAACACCTTACCATCCAC
Organism: Picea glauca; assembly: GCA_000966675.3. NCBI lineage: Eukaryota > Viridiplantae > Streptophyta > Pinopsida > Pinales > Pinaceae > Picea > Picea glauca. The sequence goes on along the minus strand of JZKD02S1763249.1, from coordinate 266,948 downwards.
AAGAAAATGGATAGGATGAAGTCACCAACCGAGAGGTGTAAAAAATACTCACCAAAACAATGATCTTGAGAAAGAAAAATGTGTCAAAGAAACTCACAAAAGAAACATGCACATACGACATCACATGGAAGACTACCACAAGGCTCACACCCTTTTATTTAGTCAAGAAATCCATGCTCCATATCGAGTTTGGATACCATACATTAAGAACAACAACTGAATTTTATATGGATATAAAATCAACACAGAAAGAAATATTGATTGAATGAAATTCCTTAGATGTGTATAGGATGCAAGCACTATTCAACACTGAAGTAGTGCAGCAACAAAGAAAAGATCGACATGATAAGAAGATCAAGCATAACAAGTTCAAAGAAGGGGATTGGGCCCTCTTATATGATTCAAGATTCAGGGACTTCAAAGGAAAGTTGATGACCAGGTGGTTAGGTCCCTACACCATTGAAAAATTCCATGAAAATGGTTCAATCCAGATCAAAACCAGTGATGGAGAAGGAACTCCCTTGCTAGTAAATGGATTCACACAAAAATTTTACAATAATACAATGACAAGGGAAGAGTTTACAACAAGAGTGAAGAAAAAAAATATGGATGTGATTGATATTAGATATTCTCTCAATCTATCCAATAACAAGATATGAAAAAAATAAGAAAATGAATAAAATACCTGGATGAAAACCTCCCTGAGGCATCTAGGATAGATTTGTGGGTGAAAACCTCCAATGGAGGTAGTCTCAAATCTGAGGAATAAATAAATATACTCTTTAAGAAAATCTCCAAGAGGCTTGATGAGGCAAGGCATTGGTGAAAACCAATGATGACACCTATGCATTGAGAAACAAGTTAAAAAAAAAGAGAGAGAAAAAAAAAAGAAATTTATTTTTTTAGAATACTAATGTTTTTGTTTTGCATGTGCCCAAGGACTCCATTTGTAGCAACCATTTGCACAAGAATAAAATCAGCAAATAGTTATCAACAAATCAATAAGGTAAGTAAGAATTTTTTCAGTTTATCTGCACTTCCAATATCATATTCCATACATCACACTTTCCATCATTTTCATTCATAAATACTTTTTCCTTTTTTTCTTCATACATCAATAACACTTTCCATATTCAACACTTTACACTTTTAACCCTTGTCTCAAATAAAACTAATCTATAGGGTCATCCTACAAGGTTCTATAATATCATCTTATAGGATAATTTGCATAAATAACACATAACATTTCAGGACAATACCAACACTAGCAATATAATTTCTACCATAAGTAACATCACAACCTTTATAAACCCCTTTTGCATCAAATAAAAGCATCGAGACAAAAAAAGTACACTCCTACAAGATACTCTTTATCCTATAAAAAACATTATAGTACGCAAAAATACAGCTCTACAAAATCCTATGTATCATGTAGAACACATAACAACAACGATGTCCAAGATATTTTTTGCAAAAGGAATTATTCAAAACATATGTCAAAGTGGAAATCTTCAACACCCATATCAATAAAGGAGTCTTCACATCATCAAGCAAGCCATTAGCCAAGTAACAAGAAATAAATTATATCATCACTCCAATGAACTGCAAACAAAAATCAAACACATGCAAAGGTAACACAGGTATCACATTGATCTCCCCTCTTCAACATTCATTAATCCTCATAAAAATATATTCATGCTTATTTCATATGGTAAAAACATTTATAAAAGTTTAACATGGTGATGATAATGAGGACATCCAATTGTCACGTCAGAGAGGGGGTTGGCCATAATTCATGTTAAGGTTTAATTGACATGTTAATATAAGTGACTTAAGTGGGGGATCATTCAAAAAGTCACTAAAGACTACAATGACACGAATTAAGGAGTACTTAATCCATCATGTAGATAATTGGGATGGGACAACAAGTTTAAACCTAAATTTCTGGAATAACTCGAATTAAAAGGGAAATTGGAGCACCATTTCGAATTGTAAGAGAAGGAGGGTGATTTCAAGTTGTGCCTGTCAGTGTTTCATGGAAACCTGCATAGGAGATCTAGCTAAAGAATGCAGAAACAAAGATTATCAAGAAAAGGAAGAGAGATACACAATGAATAATGAGAATCAATGCATATTATGATCTTATCAATGAGTGAGTGATCTTCACTCATATAGCCAATGACATCCTATAATTAGGAATGCATGCATAATAGTGATGGTCTAAGATTAGAAATTCTAAAATAGAACTAGTCAGTTAACTCCCAATGAACTAGTGTTACTCCCACTGAACTAGTGTGCCGAAAATAGAAATTTCTCCAACACCCCCCGTGAACATCACTATGGAGTAAAAAATGAGTCCCGACTACTAGGCCATTTTAGGTACTCATGTACAATGCAACTAATGAAAACTAAATAAAAGTGAGGAAAGAGGGAAAACCATGTGGGAACAAAACCCCCCCTCCAAAGATATTGTATCAAAAGAAGAAAATGGCAGTTTCTAGGCAACTGTGTTCTTCATTGCAAGATGATCCCACAAAGTCTGAAACTTTTGCTCCTTGAAAGTCTTCGTGAAGATGTAGAAATATTTATGGATCTGATGAAGTCCTTTGGAAACCTGTCAGGCCTTATACCTCTTGATCCTGTGGACCCATCTGCACCTAAAAAATATTCATTTATGGTGGAAGTGGAACCAGATTCCAAGTCTGATTCTGTAGGAGTGAGTCATACTCCTTCTGCATGGATTCTTTCCATAATGGATTTCCCACAGTATTATTGTAGTTTCGCGGATCAGTGGATTGAACCATATAGCAATGCATGGGCATCACAAGTTCTGAATATGAAAGTACATGAGAAGGATCCTTTTAAGTTTTAAACCTGTGAAGTAAAGCAATGCATATAGATTCTTAAGCAATACAGAAATTAATCAATGGCTCATACACAGAGTACACGGAGATTTTTACCGGAAACCCTCAACCGG